>MU157886.1:41898-108164 GCA_015657495.1 Crepidotus variabilis | reverse complement strand
CGACTGGGCGCTGATCTCACTCGACCTGTGTTCTCGCATGGTCAGCTCTACACCGCGCTATCACGGGTTCGAAACAGAGAGAGCATTCTGTTGCTTTTGCCACAGAACGAAACAAGTACTACGAACGTTACCTACTTTGAATTACTGGTCTAAATTTACAAAGCCATAAAGAACATTAAAGCCGAAGCGAAGCGAGGCCGAACCTTGTCTTCTTGAAAGAGCTTCTGGTTGCTCTAACTCCTGTTCAGCATACGCATAAAACGTAGCGCTTGCGCTTCAAAGGCACCCCAAATACACCGGCCCTTTCATTCATGCGTTAAAACTCTTTCGTTGGATCGTGCCATCCCAAGGCTCCACGAGGAATATACTATGAACACCTTGACCTGACTTCCTCAGATGAAGACCTAATAGCGAGTCTATTTATGGTGCAGAGAATCTAGCACGCCTAATCTAGCACGCCGAATTCGAGTCATAACCTTGGAACACCCTGCTCTTTCCAGAGTGTACTTAGCTATAACGACTACTCTTTGTATCTCCCGCCACGATACGAACCTAAAAATGCCACTTCAAAAGAAAAACGCTGTTGCAGTTTACTGTGGTTCCTCTTTCGGGACCAGTTCTGCCTTTGCAGCAGCAGCGATCTGTGAGTAAAGACAAAATAATCATCTTGAAATTTGCTAATCTACCTGTTTATAAAGCTCTTGGCCATGCATTGGCCGCATCAGAAAGAACCCTTGTCTATGGGGGGATGGCTAAAGGCCTCATGGGCGTTGTTTCTGGTGCAGTGCTAGAAGGCGGAGGTAAAGTGATTGGTGTAACACCCAGTGCAATGATCAAAGCTGGGGGGGAAGCGGAGAAGGTGACAAGTCCAGTGAAAGTAAAAATCTCACAGAAAGGACGTGAGAAGGTGCATTTTCTCTGGTACTTCTTGTATGCGAATTATTAACCCTCATTATCTCTATGACATGCATAGATCGAGACGATTAGTACTTCAGATAACCCATTTGTTCGTTCACTAATTATTGTACTTCTATATGATGTAGATTGTCGTTGAGTCCATGCACGAGCGTAAGGTAGAGATGGCGAAACGAGCGGATGGCTTTATTGGCCTTCCTGGAGGCTATGGGACCTTTGAGGAGGTAGGCTTTTGTTCTTTTCCTTCGAAGTTGCAAACGAAGAAGTTTGACCTCTGTTTTACTCAGATACTGGAAGCCACAACGTGGTCACAGCTAGGGATCCATGACAAGCGTAGATTTCTGCACAATCGCTTCCTTCTGATCACTGAAATACTCGTGCAGCTGTCGTGCTTCTCAATGTGCTATCTTTCTGGGAACCTCTAAGGATGATGATCAAGAGCGGCATAAATTCTGGATTCATCAGACCCTCAGGGGAACAACTAATCACAATCGTTGACGGGCCAGAAGATCACCAGGAACATGAATCATTTGATTGGGGGAAGGCTGCTATAGAAGCTATCGATAGATGGGAAGTAGGTGGCATTGATAATTTATACGATTGGTCGGGGCGAGGTTCCACGGAGTACAAGAGGACTTGAATATTTTCCAACTCCTCCTACTCTCGAGATGAACTCGATGCTTCGAAAGGTACTGGGTTATTCTGGGGTTTGTACAAGAATTTCATTACTGCTTT
Source organism: Crepidotus variabilis (assembly GCA_015657495.1). Classification (NCBI taxonomy): domain Eukaryota; kingdom Fungi; phylum Basidiomycota; class Agaricomycetes; order Agaricales; family Crepidotaceae; genus Crepidotus; species Crepidotus variabilis. The sequence goes on along the minus strand of MU157886.1, from coordinate 106,514 downwards.
CAATCGTCTAGAACCCTGATCCGGTGTCCGGAATTCGCTTTGACTCTGATGCTCGACTAGAGCCATCTCTCCAGTTCTTTGCTGTCGGACTTTGTCCTGCCTCTCCTCTGCGCTTGCGTCGGATTCGATTGCCACTGTGGTGCTAGAGTCCCTGGAAAAGACGCCCAAGTATAGTCGACTTGAAGCCCCCTTTTGGTGTCAGATGTGGACGTGTTGAACGTTGCCGTAGTTCCCTAACCAGAGATTATGCTTAATCTCTTTTCCGTATACGGGCCTACTTGGTAATTGAAAAATATCTACAGGTCTTGATCACGTAGTCACTTCTCTTCGATTTCATTGATAACTACGTCATCTTAGAGAGAGATAGGACCTTTATTACAACCTCGCAGGAAGCTCTGGTACCCGAAACCGAGGCCTTCGGCTGGATCAGATTGAGTATGTATTGAACCAGTGCATCTATGTATGTGTAGTCCTGTGGGACATAAAAATGAGAACACGGCTAGCCAAGTCCTCCTAATATCGTGACCTAATTTCTACATCGTGTGTTGAACAAAGCTTGTTACATCAGCAATAAAAATCAAATGAAATTAATTAATTTAAGAAGTAAATGTCCAGTTCTAGTACAATAGTATACGTCAAAACATTGGGCTAGTTGGAGGTCCATTAGAATTCGAGTAAGTCCATGAACGTCCGTCATCATTGAGCCCAAACGACGCCGAGTGAGGGTTGTGGTTCGCAGGAGGATCAGGGGCGTAGAAAAGCTCAAGGTCAAACGGTAACCCTGTTTCTCCCGCAACCTTCTCTACTTCATCTTTAATGTCTACTTGTTTCGGACGGTCGAACTCAAAGATAACTTTACGGAGGGCCGCAATGCCGTTGCTAAGAGGTGGAAGTGGGTCGTCGAGGGGTGAGCGGGAGGATGTGGGTATGTGTGTAGTTGCTGAAGAAGAAATGATGGTGGTAGGTGGGGTTGTAGGCGCTCGACCGCGGTTGAAGCGGCGCAGACGACTGCAGATGAATTGCAACAGGCACTCATCGCTAACGTTTGTGACTTGATATGCCTCGAGTACTTGAAGGCAAGGAAGCACAATTGAGGACGATGTACCCGGGTCTTCGGTGGTTTCTTCGGGTATCGGAACGATAAAAGGTGCAAGGTCGAAGGAGGTCATGGAGAAGCTGGGAGGTCGAGGATAGTGATGCCTCCCCTGATTCCGACGCATGTAAAGTGGTTCTTGACCCATGACGAGATGTCTCAGTTTCTCAGGAGCACGGAGGCACGCCATGAGATCTTTGACACCTGTTGGCTCCCAAGAAAGTTTCTTCAACGTGGCTGCAGAGTTGACGAGTAAAGGGAGGAACGGGCATTGCAGGACATCATCGCCTTGTTCCAAAACTGGAGGTGCATAGAATGCAGGTCGGTAATAATCAAGCCATTGTAAGACCGGGGCATCTATAGCCTTGCAAGTGGGTGCCATGACCACTAATGACCCACTGTCGTTGATACTCAACGTTTCCAATCGCGGAAGATGGGCAATTCCTTTGGTTGAAGGGTCGAATGTGGTAAGGTCGTTTGATTCCCATTTGGAGAGAACTGATAGCCTGCAATGAATCAGGTTCGGTGTAAGTTTGAGGATATCCAAGACATCGGCGTCTCCCACAGATGAATGAAGTCCGAGAGTGATTAAATTCCCCCAAATGGGCGCGATGGGGAGGGATTGAATATTCCAAGTGATAGGCATCGCATTGAAGGCGAGGTGTCGGAGTTTAGGTACTGAAAGGAGAGGAACTGGTCTTGACGCGGATATACCGGTCCTCTCTCGATCATAAAAGGTCGTACGGAGTCTCTCCAACTGGTTGGCGCGGTTGACAGAGAATTTTGTCTGAAACTTGTCGTAGATGTCGAACGGCATAGAGAGCTCTAGCTCCTCCCATCTTTCAATATGAGGAAGGATAGTATCGAAGAGTTCCTCTGTCGGTGTATCTAGTTGTTCATCAAGGACTGAATGAAAGGTTGGGTAGTTGAGGGATATGGACAGAGGACAATCGCCTGAGCGCAATAACCATTGCTCGACTACTTCGCATCGTCGCTTCATGGTCTCTACATACTTCGGGTTCTCTGTTGCGAGCTTCCTGTCCGATGAGCCGAATGGACTCGATGTGTCGAAAGCGTTGCCCGGGAATGGGATGTGTAGTCGAGCCCAGATACGAGGTGATGACAAAGCAACTGCTCGCCAGGAGCTACACACACGAGTAAGTACCATTGGAGCTTCCGATGCACTCATGATTGGATTACGGTTTGCTGGAAGGCAATGAAGAAAGATCTCCCGAAGGATGTCGTGAGGAAGGCGTCGAGCAGGTGAAAGTACTGCCTGGTACGAGTGAACAAGCTGCTGTGTCTTGATTCGCTTGTCCCTAATAGCATTGAGGTTGTTTTCAAGCCGTTGAATCTCTTTGTCCACTTGATCTATTTCTTGCAAGGGCTTGGCAAGGAGGCCTCGCACTCTTGTCATTAATTCTTCCGAAGGGGCCTCATTCGTGGGCACCAGAGCAGCGATTTCAGGCTCCATCTTTGAAGTGGGGTCAGTAACGACTGAATCGAATTAACAAGATGTTAATACCTGCAAATTCTGATGAGGCGGATGGGCTATAGGTTGGAAAGCACGGATGGTAGGCGGGACTGGCCAACGAGCTGTAATGTGATTGGTTCGTGATTGATTGTCGTCCCACGCTTGGAAATCACATTTTCCCAGGTAAGATTAGCGCCCGTCGCCGTTCTTCCATTATAATTATATTCACGAACTGTGGCTTTGAGAGTATGGAAAGTATAGGCAGTCTTATCCACGTAGTCTAGTCTAGTCTCTCCTTGTTTCCATCTCGCTACCTTAAGTCAATAACTGTAGTTTAACAAATGCTGTAAGTTTTCGCCAAGGAAGTATTTTGGCCAATCTGGATATTTTTAATGTAAATCTTTTCCATTGACTCTGAGAACTTCAACGCCTTTCATGGCAGCTGGGGTACTTACATCACCAAAGGAGACAGTAATCCAGATAATCATCGATAAGATCCATCTAATCTGGATTACATCAGCGAAGCTGTGCCAAAAGTGGGACACGCGGACTTGGCCCTGCAGTGCCGACGAATAAGTACGACTCTCTCTGCGTTCACCAACTCTTTCATCCACTCTACTATAGCTCAAATTCTGCTTGAGTCTGTCGGCCCTGTCTAAATACTTCATCGTCTTCTCAAAATTTGATTTTGGGAACTCAATATTTCTGTGCTCTTGCATCGAGGATCGGCAGTCCTGGCAATCTGAACAACAGGAGAGATACCATTCAGTATGCTCTTTTCATTCACTGCAAGAATAATCAGGTATGCAATACTCTGTTACTTAATCCCAGAGGTTTACCGGTATCACTCCGAACTCGCACAGCGCTCTCGCTGCGTTCATCTATCCTGGATACGCCTCATACAAGACTTTGAGCCAACGCCCAGCTTCAGAAGCAGAACTTGAACGATGGCTGATGTACTGGTCTGTACTGGGCTGCATAGTCGGTGTTGAATACCTAGCAGAATGGCTAATCTTATGGCAAGCGTCTCAGTCATGTTTCCATCCACGCAGCCTTACTAACGGTTTGCTCGTAGGATCCCACTGTACACCACAGTGAAAGCTATCTTCCTTCTATACCTCGCATTACCCCAAACACAAGGTGCAACATATATCTATCAAGTTCATCTCCGTCCGTTCTTCGCCACACACGAAAGTCAGATCGACCGGACAATCGCAGAAGTCCGCGTGCGCATCTATAAATTCGTGCAAGAAAAAGCGAGGTCGGTTTGGCAAGCGGTCCTCGGTGCACTTGCTCCAGGCATGGGAGAGGTCGCTTCCCAACAAGGTCCCAACCTTGGTGGTTCTACGCAACCTCCACCGTCAATGAACAATCCTGCCGGCGGTCCAGCGCAGCTTCTTTCGTCTCTGTGGACTTCTTACGGCCCGGGAATCATTGCCGGCGGTGCTGCACTTTTAAAGCAGACGGCTGCGGTAACTCTTCCTGCCGGTGGTGCCCCTCCCATCTCAGAGGGTAGAGCACCACCGAATGCCAGCATGTTCTTAAACACTCCATCTGGATCGACGTTCTTTAGTCCGACAGATGCAGCAGAGAGGCGTCGACAACTCGAAGCAGAGTTGGCAGCTTTGTCGGCTATTCCAACACCATCCGCGAACAATCCTGCTCGTCCTGGTACTTCTTCGACATCCTCAGAGTCAAGTATACGCGAACGTGTCAGTTCAGGGAAGTTCGACGAGATTCATGAAGGAGAGATTGATGGCTACGAGGTTGATGATGAAGATTTCGTTGGTGGATTTGCAACACAGGAAAGACCTGCTCCAGCTCAGCGAGGTAGCAGCTGGTTTGGCTGGGGAGGGCCTAGTCCCGCAAGGAAGGACGGGTATGAACGCGTTAAAGGAGAGTGATTACCAAGGCTAGATGGATAATTTCTATCGAGGTCGGAGAAAGCAACATAGGAGAATCATCTTGTGGACTATTCGATGCACACAATTTGGACTTGGCTATTAATCATATATTCATCTGGTCGGTAATGTAAAGTACGTTTATAAAAAAGAGTCTGAGGAGAACAGCACCCGGTCGCGAGTATCAACTACCGGTGGTCAAAAGACCAGGCTTCAACGGTGAAGAAATTAATGAAGAGGCTATCACAGCTCCGAAAGTGCTATAATCGTTTGTGGTACTATCGGAGAGCAACTTTTTGAGCGCTTTGGTTAGCGACAGTCTGTCGGGCCGCTGAATTACGCTGATGTAATCACAAATTTCCACTAGCTTGTTTGCTGAAGACACTAATCTCCAAGGAACAAGGCAAATGCAAACCCCTCGTGTCTCTTCGACGTCAAACACGAAAATAAAAGGAAACAAACAAAATTCTAAACCCCAAATCCGTTCCTCAAAGCTCAAAAAGTTGAGCGAGAAACAGAAGCTCGATGCCTTAGAAAAAGCTGTCGCAGATTTCGTGAGTTCAGACCTATGCTCAATGGAAAGAATCTCCAACATAATTGAAGCAGTCAACGTGTTTAGGAACCTCAGATTGGTCTAAAATCATTCAATGATCTTCCATTGTCTGAGCATACAAAGAGGGGTACGCATCAGAATTCTCTGACCTATTCGTAAAGCTAAACATGATCTAGGACTGAAGAAAGCTTTCTTTGTCGACATGACAGATATTCAGACACAGAGCATACACGTCTCTTTGAAAGGGAAAGATGTCCTGGGAGCTGCGACAACTGGTAGTGGCAAAACTCTGGCTTTTCTCATTCCCGTTCTTGAGGTGCTGTACAGGCGGAGATGGGGTCCAGCGGATGGCCTGGGCGCCCTCATAGTGTCGCCCACACGCGAGCTAGTGCATATATTCATTCTTTTAACCTCTGTGTGGACTAATATTTCAAACAGGCCATCCAAATATTTGACGTTTTACGTTCAATTGGAGGATATCACTCGTTTTCGGCCGGCCTCGTGATAGGTGGCAAAAACCTGAAGGACGAACGAGACCGACTTTCTCGCATGAACATACTCGTTGCAACTCCAGGACGCCTTCTGCAGCACATGGATCAAACCGTCGGGTTTGATGCCGACAATCTACAAGTCTTGGTACTTGACGAAGCCGATCGGATCCTGGACATGGGGTTTCAAAAAACCTTGACTGCCCTCTTAAACCACCTCCCAAAATCACGCCAAACTCTTCTCTTTTCTGCTACCCAAACGGACTCGGTGTCCGACCTTGCGAGGCTCAGTCTCAAAGATCCAGTTCATATTGGCGTTTCTTCTGATCCAACATCCTCATCCATCTCTTCCATGCCCAAACAACTTGAACAGCACTATCTGCTCGTTCCTCTTGACAAAAAGCTTTCAGTTTTGTGGTCATTCATCAAAACACACCTGCAAAGCAAGATAATCGTTTTCCTATCAAGTGGGAAACAAGTTCGTTTCGTATTTGAGACTTTTTGTCGCATGCACCCTGGTATACCGCTCCTACATCTACATGGGAAGCAAAAGCAAACCGCGAGACTCGCCGTATATCAGCGCTTCACTGGGACATCACATTCAGTCCTTCTTGCCACCGACATAGCAGCTCGAGGATTGGACTTTCCTGCTGTCGATTGGGTGTTGCAAGTTGATGCACCCGAAGACGTAGAAACATACATTCATAGAGTTGGGAGAACGGCAAGATACGAGAGCAAAGGGAGAGCATTGCTATTCCTAATGCCCAGTGAGGAAGAGGGCATGAAGGCGGCACTATTGAAAAAGGGCATCGAGGTAGCAAAGATCAAAAACCGGCAGAGCAGAACACAGGACATTCAGAATCAGCTTCAAAATCTCGCTTTTCAGGACCCTGAAATCAAATACCTAGGCCAGAGGGTATGTGCTACTTATTTTGTCTAAAATCACTGTTCATACAACATTCGATAGGCCTTCGTATCATATCTTCGATCGGTCAACTTACATAAAGACAAATCTGTTTTTAAAGTAGGCGAACTCCCAGTTGACCAGTATGCAGAGTCTCTGGGATTACCTGGTACACCCAAGATTAAATTCCTCAGCAAGGCCGTCACACACCAGAGGAAGAACGTTTCACGGATGGCCGAAGCAGCTCGAGCCGAAGCAGAGATATCAAGCTCTTCGAGTGGGACTGAAGCCTCGGAAGAAGAATCCGAGGACGATGGTGGTGATAACTCTGCTTCTCACCTGGGATTGGCTCCAAAACCGAGTGCAGCCACACCAAAAATACGCACCAAGTATGATAGGATGTTCGAAAGAAAGAACCAGAACGTCTTATCCGAGCACTACAACAAACTCATTGCGGATGATTCGGCGCACTCCGACCAGGAAGACGAATTTATTCTGTTAAAACGAGCCGACCACGATCTCGACGAATCTGGTCGCCAATCCGGCGATAGTCCACCCTCAATGGTGGATGCTAACTTATCGAAGAAGAAGCTCAAAATCTCAAAAACGAAGCGTGCTCTATTGGAGAACGGCGTAAACACTAAGCTGGTCTTCGATGTAGATGGAAATCCTCACCAGCTCTACGAAACAGCTGACCCGGACGCATGGTACAAGGACCGGGGTGGGTTGGAAGGAGCCAAAGTCGCAGGACAGCAGTTCGCGGCTGCGGAAGGGAGTAAAATGCGTATTGCGGACGTCCGAGATAAAGAAGAAGCAAAAGCAAAGAAGCAAGAAAAGAAAAGAAAGAGAAAGGAGAAAGAACAAGACGTTCGTCGCTGTGGTACTACCTGCCTGTCAAACCGTCAGTTAACTTTTTTTTTTCTTACAGCAATTTACTTCAACGTCGACAGTTACTGCCTATGTGCCAGCAGTCGGCGATGACGACGGTTATATTTCTCCTGATTTCGATTTGCCACCCTCTGATGACAATTCTACTGGGAATGACTTGCCTCCGACAAAACGGACTCGCTTCTCGGTACCAGTCCAACATATTGGAGAACCGACGGCTGATACTGGTGATCTCCTCCATGATGATGAAGAGTTGGCCTTGAAGCTCCTTGCTAGTCATTAAATACGGTATCTACTCCGTTGTCTATACTCGAGATTGATCTGACCAAAGTAGCATATATAGACCTGAGTTTAGTCTTCTTCGTCTTTTTCCTGGACAATTACAACAGGTTCTTCACCACGCGTTGATCATGCATAAGTGACTACGAAGTAGACTAACTTCTCCGATGGCACCCGTGTCCAGACTTCTCCATCCCGCCCATCCCGTTGTGCGCATGAGTCCGTCCAGCCGAAGGGATTGACATCAAGTATCGGAAGGAAATTTTACTTTATTTCGTTGATATGTTCATAAAGATTTTGGGGACGACTAACAAGTGACTTGCCCTTCAGATTGCTCGACTAATCGACGTTGATCGCAACAGCTTGACCTTGAATTTTTAACTAGTTCTTTTCGAAAAGCTGGCTTGGACTCGCTACCAGGCTTCTGAGGAAGTTGTCACTCCGATAACAAGATGTTGAATTGAAAGAGTGACCAAGTGAGATATAGCTGAGTCTGTATCTGTCTGTATGGGACAACTTCTCTCAACTTCTTCGATGAAGCCCTACTAGTAGCCGAGCTTGAAAGAAGCGGATGCGGATGAGCAAGAGCCACGAATGGTATGTAAAAGATGCTTCTTTACATGATACTTGATTCATTTTAATTCCGCTCAACGCTCAAGCTCAGGCCATGCGTGAGCTGTCAGTAATATCAAGATGCTTGGACTGGAATGGCACATCTCCAGATACTGACGCCCGCTTTTATATTTAAGCCAGTGCATTCAGGCCTTTTCTTTATCACTCACCAGTCATCTCAGTCGCTCGCTTTATCCTTCCATTCATTTTATAGCTCATGCAGTCATTTGTGTTTGCTTCGTTGATTCTCGCCGCTGGTGCTAGCGCTCGAACTTTTACTGTGAGCCTAAATCTTGCGTTCCAAATGTTGTGATCTTGTTGATCACTCTTCCCCTAGGTTGCTAACAAATGCACATACACTGTCTGGTGGGCTTCTTTATCACTCCATTTTGACGCAGTTGAAATAATATTCTTTGTAGGCCTGCGATGTTCACCGACCTCAACGTGGGACAAAATATTCCCTCTTTCCCGACTGGGTATGTTCGTGTTGGTGTGGGTTGAACTGAATCACTGACGACTGCCCCCAGATGGGAAGCGCTTCCAAACACTCAAGTGCAATTTCCTGTTCCCGACGACTGGAAAGCTGGAAGGATTTGGGTATGATCATATCCTTCCGAGCCAGGATGTATTTGAATGACTCATTGATGCGATAGGGAAGGCGAGGTTGCGATTTTACCCAAAAGGACAAGCCAGATTATCTCCAATGCATGTCTGGTGGCTGTAATGGCGGGCTTCTCTGTGATCCTCACTCGGGAACGGTAATACTCAAACAACTTGCTCGATAAATTATATTACACTCGCTAACGGGTTCTTAGGGAGTTCCTCCTGCCAGTGTTGCTGAATGGACTTTGGCTGCTGGTGGCGACGCCGATTGGTATGATGGTGAGTCTTCATGGCTGCAAACTTCTTATATCGACCCAATCTCACACACCTGCCAGTCTCTCTTGTAGATGGCTTCAACGTCCCAATGGCGTGAGTGATTTTTGCTGTCGTACTTACAACTACGGCTAAATGCTCGTTTAGTATTACCAATAACGCGGGATGCGCAGTCGCTGATTGTGCAGTGGACCTTTCAGCATCCTGTGTGTTCATCTTTGACTTCTTGCCAATGGCAAACTTACTCAGTCCGTTGGTTAGGTCCTGACCGTTTGAGAGGCCAATTCAATGCTACAGGCGCTGCTCAAGGCTGCAACTCGGCTTGCAACGCCAACCTTGACGGCAACCAAGCCAACTCTCCCAACTGTTGTTCTGGCGATTTCAATACGCCTGCGAAGTGCCCACATACGGGAGTTGCCCACTATAGCTTCTTCAGTGAGTCTTCGCCTCCGATTGAAATTTTCAGTAGCCGCCTCTTATGATCTCCCAGAGCAAGCTTGCCCAAATTCATATGCTTATGCATATGATGAATCCAGCACAACAGCCTTGTGGACATGTCCTACGAATCTCAAAGCAGATTTCACTCTCACCTTCTGCCCTTGAAGGATGGAATCAATGTTTCCCTCTTAAAGCACTGGATGTTCGATGATTTGCTATATAGGAAGAAATACGTGACCGCTTGATGGACATACTAATTAGTAATCGTTTTAATACGCCAAATATTGTGATTTCGACAGTGTGGGCTGGCTGTTCCATGGAATGTCAATCGCTCTTGTAAATTAACATCTATCAGCCTTACGGCATGTGCAACGATTAATAATGAATACTGTCCTGTAGGCGAAACAAATATCAGCACGTTCAGGAACGCCTGCCCAGACTCGAACACACCTAACGGCCTTCAGAGCTGGTTTGGAGCCTGGGACGTAATAAAGAGGCGTGGGCCAGTTCAGGTGGATCTGCGCTAGAAACCTGCTCATTTGCCATCGAGAAATGTATTCGGCTATTAAAAACTGCCATCATTGAATTGGAATAAAGCTTTCCAAGGATGGCCACCGGTGTTAGAAAATACGTTGGCCGAGTAGGTAGCAAAACGAGGATGAAATTCAATAACGCCACCACAGCTGCATATAAAATGGGTCAACAACCTTATCGGTAACCCTTGCTCGACTTACCAGTAATTGAGCCTGTTTCTACTGTCAGCAGGATGATTTTCTTAACGAGTTTTCGTGTACTTGGGAGTCCATTCATTCGATGAGACAGCTAAAAAGCGAAATTAATGGCTAAATCCGGGCTTTAAAGTTGAGATAACATACACAGACGATCATACAGATTGCAATGATAACATCGCAGAGCATACTACTGCCATTCCAGATCTGACCTTTTCGTCAAGTATGCGGCAATTTAACACTGTTACGTACTCACACCTGTCGTTTTATACGAGCCTGGTCCCAAGAAGTGGCTGTGAAAGATTGCCCTCTTCGACATCACAGCAGTAGCGATACCCCCTCCTAGCTGTAGCACTGAGAGCTAGCTCAAAATGAGATGCGATGAAAAGACGCTCAGAGTGGACTCACTGCAATAATGGCACAAACAATAAATTTTGATCGTGCCAGGATATGAATGCGGTAGGCATAGAAAAGTTGAGCCACGCATGCGACTATCCAAGTTCGAACTTGATTATCTTCACAGAAGTTAAAAACAGTACCTACCTACCCCACTCAAAGTAGGAACACTGAACCATAATGTCCCGATTTCATCCATCTGGTTGAAGTCACCGAACCCTTGCGCAAAGGCATGAAAACAAGATTGCGTCAAGAGTATTGTCTGGATGACTTCCAGCAAGTATACACCGTATGCCAATAATTTGTTGTGCAGAGGGTCGGTACCGAATGTGACGTAGTAGATATCTATTTCACGGGTTAGAACGTGCCGTCCGAGAAAGTATCATATCTACTCACACATTTGCATTGACAAAACTCCAAAGAGACTCCAGTTCAACATATGTCCCAGGAGCTACAACCCTCATTAGCTATGACCGTCGCTTAAAAGCTGCGGCGAACCAGGGGACCTGCACTAAATGAAAGGGGGGAAATATTTATTCCACAAGGTTCCAAGCAAAGACATACTAGTACAACTCACTATTCCTCAATCCTGACGGGTATCAAAGGAACGACTGTCGAATTGGGAGCATCCTGCAAGAACATGAAGTGGGGAAGAGGCTTGTTCATTGAAACTAGCTAAACCTTTATATGCTTACCTCGGTCAAAGCAAATGTACTACTAATCCCGAATTCAGTTCCAGCGCTCGGAGTAAGTTAGGGTAGCGGTGTTGCCGCATCAATATCCTACTTGGAGACAGCGCTAGCGTGGCCTTTGACAGTGCATTCAAATTGTGTTTGACATAAAAAAAATACCGCGGGTTGATTAACATCAATTCCTATCTTCCCAAACAGCTGAGCTGAAGCCGAATACTGCTTAGCAGACGAAAAGGACGGAGACGATAACCACATTACGCCTAGTGGGGGTTTCACTACACTCTTCGATTCCAAGGTAAAGAGCGCCGTGATCATCATATAAGCAAAAGGAAGTGGAATTGACTCCCTCCGTGTAGAGCCAACGGTGCTTGTTATCGCCCGTTCCGTCTAAAGATATCTTCAGCCCTTAGACACTGCAAAGCTTCTAGGACAGATAGCATCAATTATGCGACGATACCGGGAACAAACGGATAATGAAAATAGCTACAGTTGGTGGTATCCGCATAGCCACTCTAGCAAATCCACGCCATCTCGATCGATAAACTCGAACTTCAGTCCGCACACAGCGTTGATGAGACACTCAAGCATGTGTTTGTTGACGGTCGTCTTCCACTGATCTTCAGATAATGGTGGAATGTACTTGAAGGTGAATTCTTGCAAAGACCGACTCTGCCTAAGCTTCATCTTATCCAGGAAAGATACTAATCCAAACCAATCGATCTTCACAGTGTCGCAGCAAAAGACTTGTAGCTTTTCTAAGAAGTGAAGGTCCTCTCTTGGCTGTGAAGCGGCGTTCATCGCCGAGAAGAATGCCCCGCGCAGTAATGCCCCACCCACGCGAAATTGCTTGAGATCAGGAGTGAGTTTGAGGACATTTACTACTTCGCCTTCACATTCTTTGTAGTCCTCGATATCTAGAACTTGAATTTTACATCCGGAGCGGCGGAGGAGAGTTTGCAGGTTGATCCAACTTGCTTGTGTGTCGTCATTGTGATCGGGTAGTTTGATATGGAGTTTTTCGAGAACAGGGAAGGAAAACATGTTCCAGAATTCGTCCGGGAACCATCGGATGATGAGAGTGTGCAAGGACGAGCAGATGATAGGACTCTCAGATGGTATGTCTGCATCGACATCAACGACATCTATACTGCAGAATTGCAAGGCCGGCGCACGACAGAAAAGATCCATGGTTTGGTCGAGGCATAACGCGCGCGCAAATACGGATGTTAACTTGTTCCACGAGATGAAATCCATCGATATTTCATCGAAACTGGATGTTCGAAGTGTCAATGAACGAGGTGCCGCGCATATTTCAAGCCTTTCATCTTCACTGCCGATAGTTTCTAGCTTGAGGTGGTCCAAACAGTGTAACGTTTTGTTTGATATGGCTGTCGAAAAAGCGGGTAGAAAAAAAAAAGGGATTGCAAGATCCAAAACTTCCCATCGATGAGCATGGTGCGCAATGGAAGTGATGATCTTCTGCACATCACGGTGGAAGCGATCATCATCTTGCTCTACAAAACGGATCTGTAGGAATAGCGGAACACTTCCAGACAAATCGAGCCAATCTTGAATCATCGCGACTGAGGAGGTGCGGTTGCTCCGCATGATTGTTGCACACAAGACGGACCACATTGTTGGGTTATGTCGGACAATGTACCTCCAATTTCTGCAGACGCCACCAAGAGAGAAGACAGATTTGACCAGGTCCAACGTATGTTGTTGCTCATCAGATGTGTATGCAGCTGGTTCAACCGCCCGACAGTGCTGAAACACGCGTGAAACGATTTCGACAGGGAGGCGGTAGGCGAATGGGTCGTGGTGTTCATTGAGTACCGATGTAAGTTCTTCTCTCTCGTCCAGAAGACTTTCGAGGGCACGACGAGCGTCTTGTATCTTGCGGTCGATGTAAATGAGCTTTTGGCAACCACAGCAAGTGCCAGCGTGATTTTTGTGGCACTTGTTAGCAAGGTCGTCTGGAATTCTGGATCCTAGTCGACCCGACATTGGGCAATTTGAACAATACGAGATTACAATAGCAACTATGGCAGATATTTTCAAGGTCAGAATAGATTCTGCAGACTTTCAGAAAACGCACAACAGGTCGAGCTGATGGCTCGATACGGGTGTTTGTTGCAGAAAACCCAAATTAATCGAAAAATAAATAGAAAATCGAAAGGAAAGAAGAGAAAAGAGAGAGGGGGGATTAAATGAAGCTTGGCGGCTCAATATAAGCTGGAGAGTGCTACTAGATGCTGTTTCCAGATGTTTCAGAGGTCTATTTTCGAAAATTTCGCCCGTTCGGGCGTTTAGGGCACCTTGAAAGTGATATTCAGACTTTCCCACCCAAATTATTGCTAATCTCATTGGCTGGGATACGGGATACCGCTTGGATCTTTCGTGAGAAGTGCCTGAAATTTGGCATCTCTCCCCACGCCAGCGTGATAAGATTAGGTATGTGCTTGTCATCTCGTCGAGATGGAGTGTAAGGTTCCGCCCTTTGAACTCGATTCTGACATGCAACATCCTGGAGAAAGATGAGCTAGAGACCGGACTCAGATATATGTTGTAGATAACTTCTAATAAAGCTAATGGTTTCAATCAAGTTTCATGGCCGGCTCACGGCGAGACGGTCGACAGTGAATATCATTCCTCTTGTCGACAACGAACATGCTAAATCTTGGACACGTACATTATCATGCATTTCTCACCATAACCCCGGGGCTCGCGTGCCCCCATCAGACGGGGATCATTTTAGACAGTGGAAATGGAACAGGACCCCAACAGGGTGTGCCTGAAAGGGTGCTTTACGGTCTCCAGTTGATTTTCTTCCTCTCCCTCCGTCACCATCACAGTCATTACATATACCTTTCTTGCCCAACATGCTGAAGCTTGGGTACCTACTCTACCTCGCATTCCTTATTCTCACTGTGGTTGCCAAAAGCCCAGAAAGTGCAGAACATATCCGGAGCCTCTCCAATGCACAGCGCATTGCGCGTAGGCTACCTCTTCGTCCACCCAAGTTTGGACGGTTTTTACCTGGCAGTGCCACACCCGTTCTCGGTGAATTTAAACTCCTTAGTCCTGCTTATAGTACAACTCGTTGACACCTTTGCCCAACTTCCGTCTCACCCAGCCGCTCGAACGGGCTCTCCGTCGATCGTTCCTGTAGTGTATGTTACTTACATTTGTATGAAACGTACCGTCCTTTTACTCATCGTGTGTTTAGTAACGCCAAGATTAAGGTTACACGCGCGGACAACGGTAATTTGGTTGGCTACATCAGCAAGACATATTCCAACCCTGCTCAGAACTATAATTGGTGATGTAGAACGGTTTGAAAGAAAAGCCCACCACTGATGAGTTTTTGTTACAGGTTTGGCGTCACCAGCTCCATCGCCAATGCACTTCAAGTCTCTTTTACTCCGGCTACTGGCTCCGGTCCAATTGAGATCACTCAACTTGTATGTTGATTTAGCTTGCATAAGAATTCACTTCCTGAGTAGTTTCTCTCGAACACAGAATGGACCAGACTCCAGTTATCACTTCCTTGGAGCCGTTCCTGGAAATAGCGGCTCCAATTTGAGCGCCAGTAACGGAAAGTAAGTCCCATCAAAAAAATTTCTACAATACTTATCAAGTACTAACTGACCGTTCTAAATTTTAAGCCGCATATTTGTTACATCGTCATCTCATAGTGAGTCTGATCTAGAGTCCAGAACTCTGCAAGGAAGTCGGACACTGACATCTCTACTAGCTGCGGCAGGTAGTCCGCCGACAGGCGCGGGTGCGTCAAATGCTTTCAATTCCGGAACTGTGCGTTTTTCTTGGGGTTTTCGGGTGTTTGGCATCACTTATACAATTAAACCTTCGATTTAGGCTTCCGAGTCAACGATCTGGTTCTATGACACCACAAGTCAATCGCTAACCGGTAAGCCTTCACAGCGCGAGCCTGTGTTCATTACTGATGCGCCATATCACTTTCTGCAATTTTAACTCGGGGGTCTCTAGCTGTATGGCACAACACTGATGGATGTAAGATCTTGATTTACATCCGCTACTGTCACTGATTTACTGACTTTTCTATTCACTATAACAGCGCCTACCACAACCAATCTCCTCTACCAACCTTCTCTTGGTGCCCTGGAGCTCAGCGGTACTCAACCATCGCCAACGAACACCAATTTATACCAAGTTGTGAGTTTATCGTCCTTTTATCATTACGAGATGATGACCTATGGCTAAACCAAATCTGTCTCTCCTCTCTTCCTTGCAATTTACAGGTGTATACTGTCGTTTTCTAATGCCGGTGAATTTTGAACATTACCGAGATATAAGCAGTAAAAACAACTTGTTTGTTGGACCATCAGCGGCAGTCTCTGCATTAGCCAGTCTTTTATCCTACACTTTTGCCCTTTACATGAGAGGACATGCTCTTATACCAATATCAGGACGGTTTGTTCGTGCTGCCAATTACATTGGTGAAATAAACTATGCGGATGTTAAAGGGAGAACCGTCGTTTCCTCCAGTACAATAGACACAGTTTATATTAACGTTGCAGCGTCGCTAATAGACCTTGACCTCCTTATTAACCAAGTCCAGTTTGAGCCCATGCACGGCTCGTCAAGAACAGCCTCATTGCTTCCTCGAGAGTTGTGATCCAAGTGTTCCGAGTTACTACCAAGGACGGATTTTTTTTTACAAAGAGTTATAATTGGTAACAGCAGTTGGAATTTTTTAGCAAGAAGAATTGCCGTCAAGTATAAGCAAGAGGCTAAGAAGTGGTCAAGCTCAAGCTTTATCACCCATACTAACTTCAAGCCATCTGAATCCCCAAAGATTATTTTGGCCCAGATTGTCTTTAATTACTCTCCGATGATTTTCTAGACATCCTCGAAAGCATCCAATGCTCTGTTTTGTTAAACATCATTGACAGGTACTGAAAAAAGTTACTGTGAGGAAAACGCATCGAAGTGTACAGGGTCATATAACTACAGCTGATAGTGACGGCGTAGCCTCTCTGCCAAATCCTTGCCGTCTTCGTCGAGTAGCGTAAACTTCAGCCCGCGAATAGCCTGCATTAGATGTCTGAAGGTGTCCTTGTCAATGGCGGAGAGGTACTGTTTTTCAGACATTTCTGCCCTGTACTGAAACCCGAACTCTCGAAGACGCTGGTCTCGTGTAGATGTCATGGTATTCAAGAAACCCACAAGACTCGACCAGACAAATTTTGCATCGTAAGTCATGCAGGAGAGTGACTCGAGTTTGGGCAGAAAATTCGAAATACTGGTTGAAGACATATTGGGTGCGGGTGGTATCGTTGCCGTATCCAGCTCTGAGAATAAAGAATCCTGAAGCGATAATCCTCTGAGAGGAAGATGTTTGAGAGTCGGTGTGAGCCTAAGAACCTCTAGAATACTGCCGGTTCTTGCGCGATGCCAATCTACAATCGTTAACTCCTGAAGATGACAACGGGAGCGGCGTAGAAGAGCTTGGAGGCTGACCCATGATCCATTATCATGCTCTTCGGGAAGGGAACGAACAGGGCTCCAAGAAGTTGCTGGGATAAGATGAAATGTTAAGACTCTGCAGTGAGAGGAAAGTCGCTGGATCTACTGGTAATGCATTCGGAGTTTGTTTGACTCCCGAGATGTGGCAGTCCGTAAGGAAAGGCGCAGAACGAAGAAACCGTAGGGTGTCATCGACGTAGATATAATTTGCTCGAAAATTGGTGAGTCGCGTCCAATTGATAGATTCGAAGGACAATTGATGAAAACAGGATGTTCGGACGGTTAACCAACGAGGTGAGGCCTTGATGAGGTTCAATTCTTCGCTAGCCTCGTCACAACCAATCTTGAGGTGATCTAGCCATTCCAGATTTGTATCTGATAGAGCGTTTGATATCTGAGGCAGAAAGCTGGAAGACAGGTTGAAATCCAGTACTCTCCAACGTCGGGCAGTGGGTGATGGCAGCGACAATTTTCTGAACTTCACACTTGAAGATATTGGAGAGCGGATAGTTGGCCTCATCACATCGAAGCTCTAGGAGCAAAGGAAGACCCTTGGACCGAGCGAGCCAGTCGTGCACAATGGACACTGAAGTAATACAATTACTTTTTGATATGGTGATTGGGAGTATAGTCCAGAGTTGGGGGGTGCCTTGAGCGATGTGGCGCCAGCTCCTGCATATACGGCCAGGCAGGAAAACACCTTTAATAAGCTCTGCTTCATCATGACAAGCACCGGAAGTGTACCCAGCTGGCACGATTGGTCGGCAGTGCAGAAACACGCGTGAAGCGATTTCGACTGGTAGACGATGGACAAATGGGTCGTGGTGCTCATTAAGAATAGCTGTCAACTCCTCTCGTTCATCAAGGAGGCTTTCAAGAGCTCGACGTGCGACCTCTATCTTGTGGTCAACGTCTATGAGCATTTGGCAAGCAAAACAAGTGCGCATGCAATTTTTGTGGCATTTGTCAAGGATGTAGTCCGGGATACGGGATTTGGGTCGACTCGAGATTCGGCAGTAATGGCAGACAACCATTGAGAAATAAATTTAAGTCTTCTGGAAAAATTAGTACATATGCTCTCCAAGAATCACAACTAATTGGCAAACTGACCGAGGAAAAGCCGCTACGTACAAAAATACGCGTACGAGAGCAAGAGGATAAGATGCGAGTACACAGCAGCAGACTGCTTTAAGTTCTGGGAAGGGAGCGAAATGAACCTGGCGACAACATCGTCAAGGGTGGGTGGTGCATTGATGAGTCACACGCTCCTTCCTCCGAGTTCACTCCACCGAATCGCAAATATTGAATGCATGAAACTCGTTGGTTCATTATTTTACAGTCGGTCGTAAGTTATCGTAGCTAACTTATCTACAGATGCCAAGGCTCGTGAGAAATCTAGAAGTACAAAGGGCATGCGCGCGTATACATAAGTCGATGTTAGAAATAATTCAAATGGTTCGGGGTCGTTTCGGAACTGAGTGTTCGTGAGGGTAACATGAAAACGGATATCAAAAAAAATCGAAGAACAAGATGTAGATGCCGGTCCACAGAAGTAAAACACTTGGCTCGAAAGAGTACGATAGCCAAGGATAAGAGACGAGAGGAAATTGCTACACACATCGATGATCATCAGCAACATGACTGATCAGGATTTTAAACAGGATGCCCACCTCTAATCTTCATAGTCTAACACACAATTTCCACTCAAGAAAAATCATCAATCACAAAATGCCAAAGCGCTACGACGAGGTATCAACCTCCATCGCGCTCTCGATCTCTCGCGCATTATCATCAACTCCAGCCACGCCAACGCTTGTACCCCTCCCACTCTTTCTCCGCATGTACTCACTCTGCCTCGCTCTCCTCTTCGCACTCATGGCAACTCCAACGCCCCCACTTGACCGTCCCTTGATTGCACCACCCACCCCGCCATAGCTCGCTCGAGTGGCCTTCGCACCAAGACTCGATCGAGTTCTACCGCCCGAAGCACGGGGTTTCAAAACCCCAGTGCCTGTAACAGACCCTGAAGCAGAGGTACGGGCTGATGAGCTCGTTGAGGCTTCTCGCTGTGAGGCTAGCCGAGCAATAACTTTCGACCTTGAAATGCGTGGTTTACGTCCATTGAGTGATCGTGGTTTGGTCGTGATCGTTGGGGAAGTCAACAAGTCACTTCCAGTGGGCGCAGGGACAGGGGCTTGCACGCCATCTTCGCTAACGGGAGGGGTTGAACGTTTCTTCACAGGCGTCGGGATGCCAGATTGGCCAGGTAAGAGAAGAGGACGGGTGAAGATACCACCAGGAGAAAAAGCTTTTCCAGGCGTTGGTGGATTAGCCAGAGGGTTGCGAACGGTAGGGCTGTTGGTGATTGAGCTCAAGGTTGGTTTCTCAGGGACTCCTGCGGTTTCTTTGGCCTTGGTCTTCGAAAAAGTAGGACTCGGAATGGATGAACCAGCGACAGATGTTCTTTTCGCCCCCTTTGCCAAAGAGCTAGCGGTGGGTGCCAACAGCCTGGAAGTACCAGTCGATCCTCTTGATGCCCTCGTGCTCCCCGAAATCCCCGCTGAAGTCCTCGACGACGCAGATCCAAGAATAGCTTTCTTAGCACCCATACTGCCAACAGCTCCTCCACCAGACACACGACTTGCCACAGAGAGTCGGGTGCCCACAGACGAGACCCCACCCAGATTACGTGCTTTTGCGCCAGTGCCAGCAACAGAACTGACACGACTAGTCTTGCTCGTGCCTGATCCGGAGCTTGACGAAGCAATACTCGACATCGTTCCAAACGACGGTAATGGTGATCTCGAACGCGTAGATCCAACAGCTGTCTCGGCGTTAGCAGTCGTAGTCGAACTACCAGGCTTGGCGTTCACGTTGCTCGACCTTATCGATGTACGACTGTTCGCACTTGAAGCAGTAGCTTTTGCTGGAACGAGTGACGCTTTCTTTTTGTGTGCAATAGCAGATGGAGCAGGTTGCGAAACCATCTTCATCTTGCCCTTGTCTTTATCTAATTTTTTCTCCTCCTTCGGACTAGGTGTGGGCTCTTTGGTTGCGTTGTTCGCCGTCGCACCACCTGTTGATCCCGCCGCTGTTGATGTTGGCTTGGGGATATGACTGGTCGTAGCAGTGCCAGGACCAGTTACAGGTGTTTTCCCCCGATTCCACACGCTCTGAACGAGTGTTTTGGCAGAAGATAGGAAACCGAATCGGGCTGGTTTGGGTTTCTGTTTCGCTGTTCAGGCGAAAAAAAGTGAGATCAGTAAGATATACGTTTCATGACGACGAGCAGAAACAATGATGATAGATTAATGTGATGGAGATTAGATTCTTACCTAGCATGCTCGCCCGAGGCCCACCTCGTCCAACGCTCTTTCTAGCACCAGGCCCCCCGACACTACGCCTCGCACCTCCAATACTAGCTCTGCCAGCCGCACTACTCCTCCTAGCTGCGCGAATTGCATCAGCTTTCTTCTTCATCTCCTTCTCTTTCTTCACCCTCTGTCCTTCCTCTTCGTCCTTCTGCCTCTGTTCCGCTAGTGTATTCTGGTCTTCAGGATCAAGGCGGACACGCTTACCAGCCCGAGACTGTTCTTCTATATTTACATCTTCTCCGTCTTCCTCGTCTTCTTCATCCATGCCAAACCCACCTGGCAAGACTTTGGCACGCCTTCCGGCACTGATAACGCGCGTTGTACTCCCCCTGCTCTTTGGAGCAATAGCAGATGGGCGCCTTGGACCTGCATCCCCGTCCATCACGCTCGACTTGCGTTTCATCCCCACAACCCTCTCCGTCTCTTTCTCTTCGGCCTTCTGTGGCGAAAGGCGTTGGGTCCTCTCCTGTTTTCTCTTAAGAGCACTATCAATACCTTCCATCTTGCTAAACTCCTCCATATGAAGTTTATCGAACTGGCTTCTAATTTCCCCGCGTCCGCCCGCGTTCGGGAGAGGTTTGATATCCCTTGCTTCGAGAGGAGCCACTTTGCGGTCGGGGTGTAGTTTATCCACTATAGCGGTACTGATTTCATCGACACCTTCTGCACGAAGTCGCGCGTTCATCTCCTCCAAGACTGACGCGGCGGCTGACTTAAATTGCGCATTTGAGACGCTGTGACGAGGAGAGCCAAAGAGGAAAGTGGGCGAAGCCGGAGAAGGAGGTGCAAGGCTACCTGGCACTGGAGACGTCGGTTGAATAACAGACACAGGTAGTTGTGCAGGCGAAGTGACGACTGAAGGTGGTAAGTCGGAAAAGGTAAGCTTTGGGTAGATGCCAGTCATCTCCACGTCGTCGTCGTCGTTTTTCGGCGGCCAAGTATTGAGACTTCCAAAACCAAAGTTGAAAGGATTTGGATTGCTGGCAATGGGACTCCCAAAGGAAATTGCGAAATCCGTTTGAAAGGGTTTAAGCAGCGGAGTTCCGTTCTCGCCCGCGCCAGACATATCGACATCGAACCCGTCTTGAGGGGCCAGGGGGTTTGATACGAGTCTGATAGTAGTTGTTGGTTGGGTTTTCCGCGTTGGAGTCGCAGGAACTCCGAGTCCCAGACCAAGACTCAAACGCGCGTTCACAGGTGCTGGGATACCCGGCCGAAGAGCGTGTCCAGGCAATGGTGATCCGTCAAAGTCCACGGTTTGACCAGTTTCATTGCCAAGCGTGAAGTGATCAGTTTGGGGCAGAGTAGTGGGTTCTGGCAGTGAAGCATATGGTTTCGAGTGTTGGGCAAGATAGTCATCAGACGAAACAAACGGGTTGGACTGCGGTTGGGGAAATTGGGAGTTGTTGGTGGATCTTGATGAAGTTGATTCTGATGTTGGTTTGCTCGTCGTCCGTTTGAGACCAAGTGAGGTTGCGAGGGCTCTGATTGACGAGCTAACAGTTGTAGCTACGATATGATATTTTTATAAGCGAAAAAAAGTTTGTTACCGTGATATATAATCAACTTACATTTTGAGCTGCCTGTTCCAAACTCTCCTGTTGCCCCGTTATTAACTGTTCTTTGGGATGAAAGAGTTCCTTGCGAAGAATCTTCGTCGCATTCTTCAATGTCATCCATAACAACTTCCCATTGTTCACTAGGTCTAGGTCTTGGGTTATGGATGTCCGACTCGTCGTCCTGTGCCACTTCGACTTCCGTCTGATTTGACTGGGAAACTTGACAATTCTCTTCACTCCGCGCGGCAATACTGAGCGGCGAATCCCTTGGAAGAGTTTGCGCGTGCGCGCGAAGCCGTTGAATAATTTCAACATTCTTCCCATTCGCTTTGAGTGAATGAATCTTGCAGAGTTTGACAAGCTGGTCTCTCTTCAACGAGTGCAATGCTGGCGAATTGAAGAGAATTTGCGTTGTGGTCGACATTTCGTCGATGCCACCGTCCGACGTCAAAGGATGGGAAGAGTTCAAGGTCGAAAAGGTTGTGACCTCGAGGCGGATACGATCCTGAAATGTTCAACTTGGTGGTCATGTGATCGCGTTGTTGAACACCACCACCACGAGGCGTTGATGACTTCGACGACCACTATAACCGAGGCCTATCTCGTCGAAGAAAACAATAACCTCAACTAGAAGGCCTTGAATTAGCCGAACATCGAATAAAGCAGTCATTATCGGCGTGATCAGTGGTTTGATGGTGTTGAAAATTGCGCCTTTGCTTGATTGGCAACTTCAACAGGAGTAAACCAACTCAATAATATGCAATAGTATGTTGGGACACAATATTTGGGAAATTTTGATACATGTTAAGAAATTCGATTACAATAGAGAAGAAGCGTTTATAAACTATTGGCGCTCGACCTCAATACCCTTCTCCTCCAAGACCTCGATTGCATGTTCCTTCGCCTCTTCAGAGACGTTTGGGTCTAACACAAATGAAGTCAGGTCTCGACCAGTACATAGGTTAAGTTGTAACATACTCTTTAAAGTAGCTTTGTATCCACCGATGACATTGCCCTCATTCTTCTCGTGGCCTGCAGCCTCGATCTCTGTTCAAATTGAGTATTGTCAATACTTCAAGCATTTGCAACCCTACAAAAGAATGCTAACCTCCGCTATCTTCTAGGTCATGAAGTTTCTCAGCAGCAGCTTGCTTTCCCTCTGCGGTAACGTTAGGGTTGGCCAGAGCAGCTTTGTAGCCTCCAGCTTGACGAGCTGAAGAAATCGGTGCATCAGCAATCAGACTTCTAGAGTGTTTCGAACACCTACTGGCGGACATGATATGTTGTATGTAAAATTGAATAAAAGTAAGTTCGACGAAAGATGTTTGAGTGGGTGGATGATTAGACGGCTGACAACCCAGCTGTTTTTATACCTCTAGCAGCCCTCCTCCCTGATTCGACTTGTCATTTTTTTCTCAAAGTCCGCGCACCTTCGTAAACTCGTCACCGTGCACTGCACATCGCGGCGAATGACACTCTCAATGACGCAAATCAAAGTCCCTTAACCTTCCCTGACATTCCTACACTCTCCTCAAGGTAATTTGAAAGGACCACCAGACGTTCGGTGATGATTCTAGAACTGGGGTACCGAAGAGCATGTAATCGAATCATCGCGACGTGCCTCTTCTAACCATTTACGAAGCTGAACTCAAGCTGAATCACTTTCAGAGTCCCACGAACCACCTACCACAGCTTGGGAGGAGTGCTTTGACAAATTGAGGCACGGCTCAAAGTCAGGTTCGCCTGGAGTCCTGGACAAATATTACCGAAGACTCAAATCTTTTTGTTGGCCACAGCTCACGCCTCGTTGTTTCATGTCACTCGATCTGTCAACACTGACGTGCGTCATCTCTGACAAACGGATGAGCGCCAATCAAATTCCCCCGTTGATCAACCAGCTGTCGACTAAATTTAATTCTGATTTTGCGACAGGATCCATTCGCTGATAACCAAAAACATGGGACCTGATTTATAACGCTCAAGCAGCCTATATACAAACTTGGGAGCCTTCGAAAAGGCTGCTTCTTGACCTAAACAGCACTATTAGAACTCTCGACGTGATTCTCGAATTCTAAGGTGGGGTGCGCCATCCTCACCATGGTTCTCGCGACCCTGCAACGGCTCAACCTTTAAGCTCATCGCGCCTCTGGCAATGATAACACTGAGGGCGTCATTGTGGCAGCATGTTTCTGAGTGACGTTTATCTGACGAAATCAGCTTCACCGATCCAGTAAATTACAATGAACGAAGTTTCCGAGTTTCGGAATACATGACTCCAAGGGAGAGTCGCTCCAATACGGTGGCGCTGTGGACTTCAAAATTCAAATTGTCGAGTCAAGCCAGAATTAGATGGCATCGGTATATAATAACTCAGAACAGATTGACAAAGTTCGCCACTGGCTGGCATCCTCTATTCCCACCACACATTTTTTCCCAAACTTCATTCCACTGCACAATCATGTCCTCTTCCTCCGCTGAAGCTTTTCGCAAT
The DNA here is from genome assembly GCA_015657495.1 of Crepidotus variabilis. Taxonomy (NCBI): domain Eukaryota; kingdom Fungi; phylum Basidiomycota; class Agaricomycetes; order Agaricales; family Crepidotaceae; genus Crepidotus; species Crepidotus variabilis. Next base: position 82,257 of record MU157886.1, on the reverse strand, counting down.
CCCTCCGCAAGTATGTTCTTCGATCCAATCTTGTTCCTCATTGCAGTTCTAATTTCTTTTCCACTCGATAAGCCCGTCAGGCAGGAGGTTACAAGGCCACAATCAACAATCCTCAACGTTCCGAAGAGACAAAACAAGCCGCTCGAGAGAAGCTTGATGATCTCGAAAGCAAGATGGTAAATGATGATGGTAAGCTTTCCATGGTTACCGTTTTAATTCTGATTCCTAATTGTCATCATTATTTGCGCAAACTTAGCTTTTGAGTATGATGAGTCTCACGATGGACTGACTGCCGGCAAAAACACCGGAAATGTCCTTGGAGGGTATAAAGCTACGCTAAAGAGTGAGTACTCTCGAGCTCGGACTCATAGTATCACTGATCTCCATGAACATTACAGATCCTCGTGTCTCAGAGGAGGCGAAGCAAAATGCGAAACAGGTGTTGGTAGAGCATGACGCTTTGTAAATCTTGTTGATTCCTCTCAAATTTGAATCTGTAACATCAATAGTAATTCTCAATAATTAATTAGTATTGAATGTATCCAAACTTTTTTCTCTCCCTTAACTTGACAGTCTGCACGCCTCTTGAATAAAGTAGCAAACGCAAAAGCTATGAATTAGGTAGTCAAAATACAAGGGAATACATACACATAAAAGGATATAAGCTTTGGAGGCCCGAAGAGGTAAAATAAATACAGGAAGATTTACCGGTAACAAGTACAGGTGAAGGGAGAGAACCCAACCGGGCGACCATCGAGCGTTCAGCTTTCTTCAATCACTTCCATGCATACGACTTCTTCTTAGCCTTCACAGGTACCAATGCCGCAGGATTTGAATAATCTCTCTTCAAATCATCGGCTGTACATTCATACCTTGGTCAGTATGAAACTACGCAAGGGAAAAATATAAACTCACGTAACTCTCCGCTCTCCACTGTAGCTATGAACGCGGCTTCCCAACCTTCCACTAGCTGTGTCGAAGTATCTTTGGGTACACTCCGACGACGTTGGAGGTCTGTTTCGGTGTAGGAGGCGTATAAGAAGCGTGCGTACCTATGAGATGAACATGATGGAGTATGGTCAGTCAGGAGTCGAAGCTTAGAAAAGATATAGCTAAGTCACCCTTCGGCGTGAATAAAGATTTGAATCGTATTGCTGCCTCGTCGATCTTCTTCCCAATCGGTTATGTGCTCTTCAGCCGTCTCAGCTTCCCGTAATGAGTCGCAGACTTGTTGCCGAGTCAGAATCGCGCCAGAAGAGACAGAAAAGTAATTCGCAGGGTTTCTAGCGTCGTCATTGGTATCGAGGAATAAGGAAAACCTGTAATTCACGTCACAGCATCGAGAGTCGCGATAGAAACATTATTGTAAGTAAGCCTAATCAGCAAAATGCAGGTATGAACTTACACATGCGTTGCCATCCTATCCTCGCCATGATTCGGTAGGTCCAAAGCAACAGGAGCAATATAGAAGATCGTACTTCTCCAAAAGTTAATCCACTTCGAAAGACGGTTGTTGAGATCGTCTGCAGCGGGGTTCTCGGCGCGGTGCTGCAAGAGCGAGGCACCCATCCGAATGCAACCTCTCTTATGCGTTGGCCAAGCTTTGCGTTGGCATTCTTTAGAGCAGTATCGAACGAGTCTAATCAGTAATCAAACAAAATGAACAGGTTAGCTATGAACATCTATTGGCTACGAACGCGTTCGTGGAGCACGCAAGCAGGACTGGGTACTCACTTGCAACCACTACAAGCACCAACCGAATCACGAGTGCCTTCCTTCAGACAATAATTGCAAGTCGCTTTCCAATCTTCAGCGCTCATGTTGGTCGTCGTAGTCCCGCAAAAAGCCCAAGGCCCGCAGGGTTGCGAAGTGCCGAGGTGATATATACCAGTCACGTGTCGCTTCTGGATCTCTCGTAGAACACCGTCAAAGTTCAAACAAGCGTAAGTAAGGGAGGTTGGATACTCGTAAGCCTGGAACTTTCTATGATAAAACCTGAAAGATATGGTTTAGAGATGCAGCATATAAGGACGAACTCTGGTAGCATATCTGAGAATGATGTACACTTTAGCATAGCCACAGACGCGTCGCGTCGCGTCAGTCACCTGATGCAATATTTCAATCCCCGATTTAGCGGACAATGGATGTTCAAAGCGGCGACCGACGATGTGCCACTCGCCATTGTTCCTCTTCACCGCCATCAACTCCATGGCATAACCAAATCTGCTTTTCCTCGGTGTCCTCTCTGCTTTACTACCCAGGCCGCGCTCTTATCGTTGTCTGGAAGTAGAACTAATGCTCTTCTCCTTGGTCCTAAACCCAAGCTGTCATGCTTTCGTTCGAATCGCTTGTTTGCGCAGACCATCGCTCGTTGGTATCGAGTGGCACACTTGTTTGTCTCTTCTTCACGCGTCAATTCAAACCTCGAGGCGAGCTGCGCTTTGTCTAGTCTGCTTTTTCGTGTCAACAGCACACCACGCGCCGTTGTCCAACTACAGCAGTTCGCATAATCACATGGTGCATCCGTTTGCGTTAATATCGCTAGTTCTCTTGAAACTTTTATATATTTTCGACATCTGGGACATTTCAGGCTTACACTGCTATCCTAATGTCGCTTTTTAGCCTTGGGGTATATGGGCGGTATTAATTTGTGGCGAAGTCACTCAATGCCGGCTAATGCCTTTCTTGAATCCCTTGAATACTTTACCTGATGGACTAGCTGACGGACCGACCTTGTGCTTTAATGTCTCTTTGGTATCCTGAATCCCGTTCCATTCGCTATCCTTAACCATCAATGTCCGGTCACCAACGAACCGGTAAGTTGATCGATTCAAAAAAAGTCAGACTACTCAGGAAACGCAATGCGCTGCACTCCAGTCTACTGCAGCACGCCGTCTGAAGCTCCGCGTCATCGATTGTCGGATCTATCTTCCCCGGATGCCAGTGCACACAACACCGTTACACGACGTGCTAGTAGAGTGCAACGAAGCCCACCTGCATGTCTGCACACCGTTGAGTGGTCTCTGGAACGAGGAATTTATACACGTTTTACATGCAATCGGAGCAAATTACAGCATCCCAGTTCAAGTATACTTGTAACGTGGAGGCGTGGGTTGCGCTTGGAACCATCTTTTGCCGAATGGGATTTGATTTCTCATCTGTCAGCCGTCTCAACGGGATTGGGAAGGAAAGCTGGCAGCTGCGTCGCTTTGGAATGGAAAAGTGCCCAGAGTCATGGTCGACAAGGTAAAATTACTTTTAGTGTTTTTAAAATGACTCTGACACTTTTCCGTACAATGCAAGGTGACAACAAAGGCCACAATAGCAAGTCGCAAGGTGATTACAGCAAAGTTGAGCAAATTCCACATTTAGGAAGAACCTGTGTGGATTGGATGATTGGTGATGGCGAAATTCCCATTCCTGTCGTCATTGTATGGCTTCGCTTGGCCGTCACCTACCATGTATGGCAATTATGCTCCTTCCACGGTCGATTGGCACTGGGCTTGTACGCCAGGATTGCCCATCCAGCCTAGGATACATAAAAGCCTGAGACCTGCGCCATGTTGGTGTTCCACAACCAAGTCCTCCCGCCCACCAACTACCCCCACCACACCCCCCCCAATTCCGAATGGTCCTCTCAACTAAAAACCTTAATGCTCGCTCCAGGGCAGCCTCCAACTCTCAAAACATGCCTCCTCGCCAGTCGAGCTCCAGGTCACTTGTGCACAGGCTCAGGGGAAGTCTGGAAGCTGCCAGAAGGCATACGCGTCTGAACAGTCGAGCTTCAGCTTCAGGGTCCAGCCCTAATGTTTCTGTTCATCTGAAAAAATCTGCCACCACCGCGACATCAAGAACTCGTTCGTCCAAAGGCTCTTCGAAACCACTGGACTTCACAGTTACAATTCTTCCCGCACCCATCTCTGATGTTGAGATGGGCGACGCTACGGCTTCAACATCCGCACCGCGGAAAACACAAGTCCAGATGCCTCGAGAACTCCCTCGACCAGCGTTCGAGGAGATTGATTATGAGAGGCTTACTGAGATCGATGACTCGCTGAAGGATGTGCCGATTACGTTCTTGAGGCAGCATTTGCATGTTATGGGCCAAGAGTAAGCTTTCATCTTATCATACCTAGAGCCACAGCTCATTCCTGTCTAGCTTCCTACAATCACTGGGTTCAACAACCATCCCACAAAGCAAAACTCTATCCAAAGAAATTGACATCATGATTAACGACATGACATCCATTGCACCCTCTCATGTACTCGCTGTCACTGGTCCAAAACGCCCTGGCGCCAAATCTACCAAAGTTTCCCTGTACGCCGTCCACAGCGTCGTATTCGCAGCTCAATGCTCTCGGATGCCCAAATTCCCTCCAATGCTTCCTCTCCCACCACACCAAGCCGGCTCACAAACCGTCCGCGTTCCTGTTTTCCCAATCTCCGTCCCCCATGCCACATCTTTCCCCCAACTCCTCAAATTCCTTTACTGTAAACGTCCCACATCTCTCATCCGCGAAATGATCCCTCTTGCGCCACCTCCCGGTCTCTTCGAAGATCAAGACCCCTCACAGGTGATACACTACGCAACGGAGCTCGCAAAGACATTTACGGATGCAAAGCTTGTGCAGGTTGCTGGAGAGGTACATGGCCTGTGGAGGAACTTATGTGGGTTTTGCGTGGACGATGAATTGCTTTGGAATACGTTGGATTTGATGTGGAGGATATGTCTGACGGCGCTTGCTATCTCGACTGGCAAGCCCGAGGTCATGATTTCACCTCCATCGACGCAGTCATCGTCGACCTCGTCATGATGTCCCTTTCTGGTTCTCTTTCGTTCCTCTTGTCTATTTGCATTGCTCTTTTGTTCTCTCACAAGCTTTCCACTCGCTATCGTATTGCTATCACTTTGCTATCCCCCGCATTTGCCCCGCTGTTTGCATGGTCACTGCTTTCGTTCCCCATTGTTTTCGTTCTTCAATCCTCGCATTATCCTTATTCAGAGTACCCTCAGCTCCGTATGTTTACAACCCGATACAACCATAATATGTAGAAGTATGGAACTATGTATAATATGAACCAAAACAAATTGAAGTTCAAACAACTTGTGCAAGACGTGAGATGAATCATGAATTTGGTGGATGCTATTTTTCAGATGGGAAATTTTCTCTGATGAACCTGATCCGATGACCAGCCGAATCAACTGGTGCTTTTCATGATTAAATTGGCACGCTCATTGTCTCTCAGGACTGCGATAGCTCTCTGCCCGACTATGGTCGCTATCTGGTCAGTCTCCTATAGGGCTAGAATACAACACTACACCGTTGCGGACGATTGCTGAATGCGTAATTGTGATATGTTTCGGATGCGATAACATTACTGTCGCTCAAAATCTACTACAACCGATTGAATTACAACTTCGATAAACATTCTGCGTATAATTTCACATCTCGTCATTCTCCCTCAAAATACTCCGGGCATTCTGTTTCGCCTCATCTGAAACGTTGGGATCTATCGAGAGAAGTAAACTATTAAGACAAGACTGATAAAACCCACAAAAAAGCGACTTACTCTTCAAAGTCGCCTTGTAACCTCCAATCTCGCGATTCTCGCCTTGTTGACCGCCGTGGAAACCACGAGAGCGACCTTCATTGCCGAAATCGGCTTCATCGTCCTCTGCAGAGTCCATGTTGGCATACTGGCCGGGCTTGGAAGCCCCTCGAGTTTCACATTGGATGCCACGTTTGTTATCTACAAGAACTGTCAGCCTGGTAGAGAAATAATTTAAAAATAGTGAGCAAACACACTCAAGAGATCTTCGTCTTCATTGTCCAGGACCCGACCGTAGTCGGCGTCGTCATAAGTATCGACGGTTTGTTTGGCATGTTGAGAAGACGCTGTCTTGTTGACCTCAACACCCATCTGGTCGAGGCGATCTTGAGCACGGTCTTTGGTTTCTTGGGGGATGGTGTCGTTGTGGATAGTTGCCTTTAGACCAGCAGCGACGCGCTCGGGATTCTTGTTGTCGGATTGAGCTAAACGCGCTGAAATCAAACCAAGCTGAAGGATGCGTTCAGATATGCATGGCTTACCAATGGCAGCAGACATTGTAAAAAGTAAAATTTGGGTGGGTAGCGGTTGTAAGATGCAAGTTGAGAATTTCTCGCTTTTCGAAGTTGCGTTTGTATTTAAACTTCTCTGGTCCTCCGCAGCGATGTGCTCATGCTGGGTCAAGCCGACCGTTCATCGTGTTCTCCAATGGTGTCACAGATGAGCTAACAAAACCCAAAATTTTGTCGACCCTTAATTCGATGCCGATGTAGCTACAATCTTCTGCAGTGTAGTGACTTCATCTCTTGTCTCATTGGCATAACGGGAGGCGAAGGACTAATCCTAATCGGGCAGTACGACCGATTGATGGCACGCTTATGTGGCACATCGTACTTTGGAGTGACAAGTTTAATACAATCTGGGGCAGTTGGCTCGCCACTTGTGAGCCGAGCATCGATTTGGAGCGAACCACCTTAGATCCCCAGTTGTGCCCTGATGACGGTCACCGAGGATGATGCAGTGTTGTACTACATCGCCGCCTCAGGCTGAGATACCTGCAGGGTTTATTGAGGTCATGTATCATGCTATAGTCCATGGACTGTAAACCGATAATCTGGTGCAAAGCCGATGGCATTGGCGAATGAATAGACTGCAGTACAGCATGTCACTCTGGCTCATACAATAAGAAAAGATCACAAGTGTTTCGGTTTAAGTAGCAAAGATTTCGACAAGCCAAACCTAGTATGAAGAAAAACTAATAAGTATTGGTAAAGCTGCGCAGATGCAAAATATTTGAGTCCAAGCGTCTGGTACATTCAGGAGGGCCCGCCAAGGGATATACCCTTAAGAGGTCTGTGGAAAGCCCGCGGCAGTTGGGTGAATAGATCCTGCAGGAGCATTCACGTTACTGGACACCCTTGTCACCGCGGCTGCACTGCAACGGAGATGCATATTTTCAGTCCGAGTAATTCAAAATCCGCGATGATGGTAAACTTACGGAAGTCTAGCGAATCCATTGGTACCTCTGAGTAAAATGGCTAGTATAAGAGTTCCCTTCGAAGAGGTATGTCAACAATAGGTTCGAGTGCTAACAAAAGAGCACGCCTACGTCTTCTAGCGGTTCGCTGCTTTGAACGATGCCGTAGCATACTTCTCCGTTACCGTTCCAGAAAAAGATTTCTGTTCCGTTCGGAAAACTTCTGATGGACATGTTTATCACAAATCGGACTTTTGAAGTGAATTTGAGATATCAGGCAGATATTTGAGCTTGTTCGTTGTAAGTGTGCGTGTTGGAGAGGATCGTGTGTTTGTATTGAAGTTCACCAATTCAACGTCCAGCCGTTTTATACAAATTCGTGCCTACTACATACCGTCAAAGACACAGACAATGCCATTTTCCTGATTAAATGATCTCTGATGTGGGCCATTAGATTTGGGGTTTGAATCTACCAAGGCCTGTTTTTGTCCTTCATTTGAATTGCACGTGTAGCTTGCATGTTAGCAACCTGTGTAGAATATCATAATCCCATCGGTGGCTTTTAGAGAAATTGGTTGACAACGTACTTTCAGGTATCAAGTTTCTCATGAATAGGCTGCTGTTTGACCACAAGTCGGTAAAGAAGCAATGTGGTCGGGTGATCAGGTAAAGAGGTGGGTGATGTAATTCTTGCTATTCTTGGAAATAGCCCCTAATCGCGTTGATGGACGTTCGAACGCATCAATAATACTGACAATAGTGGGTTAATCAATCTCATTAAAGACAATACAGTATCCCGGTACGTTTTTTTCTATTCTTTGAGGAGAATTGTGGGCTTTATCGATAAGGTTTGAGCTCGAACTCGGATTAAGGTCAGAATCCCGGACCTCACTGCCAAGGTGGATCCCCTTAGCTAGGTTGACCAAAATAACACCGGCACATATGCCAGTGTCAGGGACGTGGTCCTATTTGATTTGATTTGAGTGCTCAATCCAATTGAGCCACTATCTCCAGGGCTTGTCTAAACTTTACCCCAGCCTGCTTGGGTATCGCGAAAATTATCAAATGAACCCCGATATCTTGATGCGACATAATATTTTGGGCTATTGTGATTGAGAAACTATCCTTCGTCATTGCTAGTTGTACTCGAGGGTTGTGAAACTTCGTACACGGTATTCCAGGCCTTTTCGATAGCTAAATCACATTCAAATGCTCTGAGTCGGCATGAGCTGATGGTCAGCGAGCAAAACTTGGATCCTCGCAAGCCAAATATGTATCAGATATTCAAGTGCCAACAAACCCCGTTTCAAATGTAACGACTGGTCGGAAAACCGGTTATTTTCCCGATAAGAAACAGGGAATTCAAGCTACTGGTACAGTTGGACCTTCGCAGGTTAAATATCCTCAGGATCAGGAGACCCTACTAATCAACAAAAAAGCCCCAATGGCCTTCCGTCTACCGTCTTCTTTCGCGTATTTATCAACGTAATCACGGTGTTCAACCCTTATACGCTTGAGGCACAAGTCTAATCCCGAGAGAAACTGGTTTGCGGCTTAGACGATTTTTATAATCCATGACACTGCCTCTTCGGCGCGGAGAGAAAGGACTTCCTGCGAAATAAAACAGACTTAGGATAAGTAATATGGCTAGTGACTTGGGATGTTCCAAGGGTTTTGATTTCTTGATCTCCTCTGTCCTCGGAAACGGTATCGGAGTTGCCGGTAGTCTGCCATTAGCAATCCCGATTTCTCCCGCATTTGCTGACCCCAACTCCTTGGCCAACTGAACTCTGTGCGGTATAAAAGCACAACCAAATGTAAAAGAGGGGAAGACTCTTCAAAGAGTCATTTCATTCATGCTAACTTCTCATCTTTCACAGTATACCGGAGCCTCGCGTCGTGTTGCTTTCTGCGGGTTTCAAAGCCGTAATTTCAGCGTTTCTATAGCCCGAAGTAAACAGCGCGTAGTGATCCTTGGCTCAGGATGGGGCGGATACAATGTTCTCAGGGGCATAGATAAAAAGCGATGGGGTGAGCGTTACCAATAACGAGTCGTTCACCCCGAAGCTCGCCATGCTCACCGTTTCTCAGATGTGACAGTTCTGTCTCCCAACACGTTTTTCAATTTCACACCACTACTTGCAGGAACTGCTGTTGGCACACTGGAGTTCCGATGTGCTGTGGAACCCGTTCGGAAATATACGCCCGAAGTAGTACGTTGAATCAATATCTATGGTTTAATTGCTCCTGACTTTGCTCTCAGACGTTCTACCAGGCGTGGTGCGATGATATTGGTGGGCATTTTTCAGTGTCGCGAAACGCCTCTATGAATAGATCTTAATGTTCAATTTGTAGATTTCTCTAAGAAGCTCTTGACATGTGTATGCTTTCCTTTTCATGACTCTACACTCAATTAACTCGAAATGTGCCCCAGATGCCCGCCACTAAGCCGGTCGGGACTGAGGAACAAGTGGAGACCTCCACTACCCATAAAGGAGAGCCATTCACTATCAAGTACGATAAATTAGTCATTGCAGTGGGTGCATATTCGCAAAGTAAGGTTATACATATCTCGGATTTCTATTCCTTCTGACTGAACGTTTTCCCAGCATTTAATGTTCCAGGTGTTAAAGAGCACGCCCATTTCCTTAAAGATGTGACGGATGCTCGTGAAATAAGGAGTAGGATTCTTGAATGTGGGTCGATTAATAATTTATCTAGCTGTAAAAGGCCTCTGATAATTTCCGGTCTCTCAGGTTTCGAGCAAGCTAATCAGCCAACTTTGTCTGACGTTGAACGAAGAAATCTTCTTCATTTCTGTATTGTTGGCAAGTAATCTGGGATTGGTGTGAATTTCTCCTCTTATCTCTTTCGGCAGGTGGAGGTCCTACTGGTGTTGAGTTCTCCGCCGAGCTTCATGACCTTCTTCATACCGAAATTCGCAAACACTATCCGCATCTTGCGAAATTCAGCAAGATCACCCTTTACGATGTGGCCCCAAATATTCTCGGGACATTCGACAAATCTTTGGTGAAGTAAGTGTTAATATTTGGCATATTTTCGCACCTCTAATTCTCGTGTCGTAGATACACCGAAAACACCCTCTCCAGAGAGGGTGTAAACATCCTAACAAGCCACCATGTCGAGCGTGTAGAAAAAGTGGGTCGGCCATGCGTGTTTTGGCTATTTGTACTCACCATTAGATTTAGGGAAAGTTATTTATCAAAGAACAAGGCGAAGGTATGTCAACCTTAAGAATTATGGGCTTAGTGTTTCTAACCTTTTGGTAGTACCATTTGGTTTATTGGTGTGGAGTACTGGTCTGGCACCGAATCCCCTGGTAGAAGTAGCTCAAGGAGTAAAGAAAGACAAAAAGACTTCAAGGTAAGTTTTACATTTATTGGCAACTCCTTATTTAAGTGGCAGTTCGCAGTCTATTGACCAACTCTCATTTGAACGTTCTCATGGACAACGGGCGGCCGAACCACGATGTCTGGGCAATTGGAGACGCATCTACCATTGAAGACGCCGCACGGCTACCGGCTACAGCGCAAGGTACTCAAGTTACTTATTCTCACCTTCTCTTACTAACTTGTGTGCTTTGCTAGTCGCCAATCAGAAAGCGAAATACTTGGTCAAAAAAATCAACAAACTCGCGAAAGATCGTGACTCACCTGAACCTTTTGAATTTCATAACGCTGGGAGTCTTGCTTACATCGGTAATTGGTACGTTTACTTTGATCAGAAATTATGAAATTACCTGAGTACTGCCCAGGAAAGCGGTTTATGATCGTCCTTCCAATGGATCGGATGAGGTCTTCCTCACAAAAGAGACTGGAAGGATTGCCTGGCTATTATGGCGATCGGCCTATTTTACCATGACCCTTAGCTGGCGGAACAAGTGCGAATTAAATTGTTCTTACAACCTTTTCAAGCTCCTAACCCTTTTACACAGAATCCTTGTTCCGACTTACTGGTTTTTGAACTGTGAGCGATCTCTATTTCTGCAACGACCCGTATACTAAGACTGCATCAGGGATTTTCGGTCGCGATCTGACACGGTTCTAACATTCCTAGAAGTACACATGTGCCTAGAGACACGCTTTGGCTAATCTGGAATATTCTACACAAGCTCATAATAATACTAAAAATTTCAGTTATTCCTTCCTAAGCTGCAGACTAGCTGATACCATCGGTCCCGCCGTATCTCCTGTGCGCTGCCTAATCAATATGTTAGCAGGGCACGGATCAAGTGATTCAACCACGAACCTCAAGCAGCGCCTCCCTGTTGGTCTATGATTCAATCAACCTCAACCCCTTTTCAGAAGCCTTCAACGAGGTCGTTTCGACTAATCATAATATCCTCACTTACGCCATATCCCTGGAGATTCGACAGCATTGACTTCCACGAGTCGTCTAGGGTACTTGAAGCTTCGAACACACCGTCTTTGGCTACTCCAACATGTGCTATGTGCTTGAAGGAGTTCGGCGCTGGCGATGATATCATGGCTAACGACACGCTCGAGCTGCGACCACTTGGGGAGAGTGATTTGGAGCGTGCTGCTGATCGAATTGAATTTCGGGAAGATGTTTTGCTTCGTTTTGCTTTTTTGGGTAGCTCTACTCATTGGGGGAGCTGAGAAGATGACCAAGGAAAGTAGAACTCTCTTTTGCACTTACGACCGCTGAATATCTGTGCGCTGACTTTCTGACCAAAGACGGCTGCTTCGTCGTCGTCGTTGAACAGGAAGCCGTATCTCCGTGTCTGCCAATCAAGCTCAGCCTACGTCTTGGCAAATAATATTACGTTCAACATACCCTGCCCTGGAAGACTTGGAAGAAAGGACGGTCGATTGTGTAGTCAAAATTCTCGGGAAACTTGAACATCCAGACGGTTCTTCCTGTTTCGTCATCTGCAAGACGAAACCAATGTTTTTCTGTTTCGCTAACACCCTTAGATATCGTGCTCGGTGTGTCAATATCACGACAAAACGACAGGGTGCCTTTCCAGCGGGAATATGTCCACTGGCTTTCCTCTGCCGTCAACTTGGTGTGGTAAACACGTGCTCCCGCTGTTGCAAGGACTGTGTAAGGGTTCTGGTCCAATCCAGGCGTAGATGCTCCATTTCGGTCAAGGAGAATCTGCGAGTTGTTTGTGGATGCCAAAGGGAGGGTCGTCGTTGACTCAAACGACATAGTGAGGCTGTTTGTCATGTTGCAGTGTGTAAGGTAGGGCTGGAATTAGAGATAATTGAAAATTAAGGCAAAGCTGGCTTTTGAGCTCGAGAAGTTTATGCAGAGGGTGGATGGTCGAAGAGAATACAAGGGTCGTTATTTTATTGCTTGATTCGGCTGGGGCTTTCAAATGCAGGGACAGCCCCATCGTGTACCCCTCGTTTCATACACGCGGTTGTGGCTTGTCTTGTCGGCTATTTAAACTTGCCCCTTGAGTGGGGCAAACGGCTCCTTCAAGCATGTCAGTGGAAGTCATTCCGACAGGAGTTCGTCGTCCTGCATCCGCTATACCATTGCAGGTTTCAAATGATTACTGAAGCTGAAAGACAGTTCTGGTGAAACTAACGCTTGCCAAATAAATCTTTGTAGAAAAGTATATTCTTATTTTTCGGAAACGTGCTCCAACGTTCCGCAGTAGAAGTAGAGGGATCACTTCGATCACACATTGATATCACTGTATGGCAGTAGTCCTTCCAGTGATTATCACGTATCGACCTCTGTATGGTACATCAAGTCTTAGAATTATAGATAGTTCGGAGTACAAAATGTGCGCTAGTTACATCCAAATATCACAGTTTTGAAGACGTTTGAAGTGCAGAGTAGACCAGCTCCTCGAGGAGTTCGAAGAGTCTAGTGCACTCGGGATCTGTGGCGTCTGGTGGCACGATTTGCGACGCAAAGACAACAGCAATGCCTGTAGCTGGGTCCATAAAATAATTCGTTCCCGCCCAACCAGACCCTGGAGAAGAAATAGTACTAAGTTTGGACAGCGAGAGGTTGTGACTTACAAAAAGCAGACCCCCTTCTGCGACGTCGCGGCCAATCTTTGGTCGTGATTGCTAGAGCGGAACTCCACTGAGTTCCTTCCGTCATCATGAAGGAGGATAACGATTTAGCCCCCTTGTCAGTAAGTGAAGGTGCGAACAGAGTGCGGACTGATTCCAGAGCTAATATGGGTTTAGTCACAGCCATGCCCACTGAAAAGAGATGACACAAGTTGGATTGAACCTGTTAATCTAGAAGAGAAGGAAGCATACCGTTAATTTGCATGATATGACGTAGCAACTTGAGATAAGACCTCATAGAGGTGTAAAGACCAATTCCTCCCAAATGAAGCCGCACTTAGCACGAGATAAGATTTCATTAAAAATTACATTCATCGCAATTCTTTTACCTTTGTTCGCATCCTGCTCTATGATTTTTACTTGCGCTGCCCAGGAGTGAAGTTTAGCTTCAGAGTCACGATAAGCCAGGTTGACAATCTTCGCTCTCAATTGGCCTTTCAGATAGAATGACGCTTGAATATCGAGAGGTTCGAAGATGTGCTCTTTGCTTCAGTGGAAGAGTTAAGTAGTGTCTCCGTCGTAAAACTAGGGCTGTATGACTGACCAAAACTTCTCTAAGGATTGCTGAGCTACTTTTTCAATCAAAAATCCGAGAACGTCTGAGCTCCAGCCATAAACAACTACAACAAGTTTTAACGAATAGTCGGGTGAACGTATAAAGTCACTCACAGTTGGTACCGGGCTCGAACTTGAGGGGAAGGGCCGGCAATTTACCCTTACGAATAAACGAACGCATGAGCTGACTGGATCGTATCTTAGAGTCAAAGGGACTAACCTTGACAATGTCAAAAAAGTTTTTCACAGGATCTTGTGCGGCGTGCATGTCCTTTGAATAGTAACCTTCTGCGAGCCCAAAGAGATCCCCTGGAACTATCGGGTAAAAGAGGCCGCTTGAGAAGTTCAGCAGGTGCTTCACAGTTACGACAGAGCGTGCTGGACGAAACGCCGTCTCTTGGGTTGACGTTCTTGTGACGATGATTGGGCTCTTGAACTCATCAAGGTAGTCACTGACTGGTGTGACATAGCTGAGCTTCCCTTGCTCAATTAACTTCAATGCCGCCAACTGCCACTGTCTTAGTCCACCATCAGCAAGACCACAGGGAACACCACGCACCGCAACAATCATTTTTGTCTGGCTACATATCCAGAAAACTGTGTCGGGGTCGACTTCACCGGATTTTGGATCTCCCGCATCTAAAGGACCTCCTCCTTTGAAGTATATCTCTTCATCTAAATTGGACACTCCAAGAACGACTCCCGGTAACTGTCCACCTGCTACCGCCTTGTTCTGGCCAAAGACTCGATCAGTTAAAAAGCATTTTACACTGGGGAGAACACTCACTATTGCGTCGTCTAGTGCATGCTTTCCGGTCTTGGATAGGTATGCCTTACTCTTTGACATGCAAGCGGAGTTGAGTGATTGAGCTGAAGATACTACTAAACGCCATGTCGTGGGTGTGGAAGGAAGAATTGCGTTCTCTTTACCGGGAGCCGGACCCGTTCAGGCGCCGGTCATTGATAGGGGCTGCTTTGATCTTGGGCTCGAAGGGAACTTTGGGCATGTCACTCAAGACAAGCTTTCGTACGTGGGTATGTTTGAGCTAATGATTAATATGGTTTGGCATGCCTTCACGAATACATGTACATGGTGCGTGTTCAATCTTGCAAATCCAAGGGAAGTAATTCTTCGACTTTAGCTGCGTCCTATAGAAAAGAAAAACAACACCAGTAACCGGGTCAATAAAATTGTTTCCCCACCCGCCCCTGGAGAAGATATTCAGCTACTCAGAATGAAGCAGTTCAGGGAGCAAAAATGACGAACACCACACAGAACCTTTCCTGCGACGATTGGGCCGATCGGCGCCTGTTATAGCGAGTACGGTGAAAAATTGGGTCCCCTTAGCCATAAGGTACTGTGAGACTGTCTCTGGGGCTTGCTCACTTAGCAAAGGGGTAAAGATTGTACTCAAACTTTCATGATTCAATATAGCAGTCGGCAGGCCTTCGTTAGCTCCAGAGAAACATTATCAAACAACACACCGCGTAGAAATATATATTTACCGTTGAATTGAGGGACATGGCGAGGAAGTTTCACATTATCTGGGCAAGAAGCATATAACCCGCTGACATCTCCTACGAGTGGATGCGGACTGTAGCTAGCCTGTAAGTTAAATTGTAGTTCAGATCCAGTTGGGTTTGCATCCACATTGAAATCAAAAATGCCTTATGTCGGTCTCTCTGAAGTAGAGTTCATTTGCAGCAGTTTGAAGAAATGGGTTTGGCTGGTTTATATTAAGAAATCGACGATAAACGATGAGAAATACAACAAACCAGAATTCCTCTAACGACTGTCCGGGAATTTTCTCCACAAGGAAGACCAGATCGATACTCCGATCGTAATTACCTGGTTCAGGGTAAGAAGCGTGGAAATCACTGGCTGGTGGATGGTTCGTAGGATATTCATTTGGAAGAAGCTGAAGATAGGATCTTCGGCCCCGTGGATTGCTTTATTGGTGTATGCTTCATCCATTCTAAAGCGATGATTGAGGTTAGAATAGAAAGGCCACTACGATATGTCATCAAATGCTTCACAATCACGATGGTATTAGCAGGTCGATGGCCTGACTGGGGGTTTGAGGCATCGTCCAAGACAATTGAATTATGGAACACTGGAAGATAGTCTGCGACGGCAGTTTCGAAGATAATTGTCCCTCGACGCAGTGATCAACGTGTTTCAACGCTACGAGTTAAAGCAGTTTCAGGCCAATGACAGATGGAATGATGGCAGAGCAACGCACAGAAACGACCAGTTTGGTTTGACTACAGATCCAAAGCACGCATTCCGGGTTAACTTTGCCACTGTTGGGGTTGGTGACAGCCCTCTTGCCTGCTGCTTGAAGATAAATTCCGCCGTCCACATTCGTGGCACCGGTTACAAACTCAGGAATGCGGCCACTCGCAGCTGCGTCTCTCCGATCAGAGTTGTCGGATATGAATCAAAGGCTCACCCTCCAATCGCGGTATCCAAAGATGTCTTACCAGTAGGTGATAAAGAAGGCATAATCATAGCTCTGAGAGATGACTGCAAGTACGAAGGTTTTGATACTCGAGTCAGCATATATTGGCATCCCAATTATATCTGAGGTTCAGAAAGGTCCTTAGCCGTAACTAATCCGTAAACAGATAATCCATGTCAAAACATCACTGGCAAAGCACCAACCAAGGTAAAAGGTGGGAAGGGCGACACATAACCCAAGACTTGGCAGGAGATCGACAATAGAAAGTAAACCTGTCATAAATCAATTCTGAATAGTCCAAATAATCGATAGCCAAACAGCTGCCGGCTTGATCGATCATGGACGCGAACTATTTTTTCTCAACTCTCAAGGTTGGTGTATACCAACTTTTCGAGACCGAGGGTAAGCATCATCGCATCTTTGTCTCCCGGAGGCGCTATTTGGGTGGTGAATGCATACGCAATCTCAGCTGTGGGATCGATAAAATGATAGCTTGATGCCCAACCACCCCCTAATAATTTGTCTTCAGTACGAGCAAAGAGAAAAGAATGAGGTACTTACACCCGCCAGATCCTTTCTTGCGTAGGTTGTGCATATCAGTTGTAGTGACCGCAAGAGCAGTAGAGAATTGAACGCCTTTAGTCATAGTAAACTGGGAGAGCGTCTTTGCAGCTTCCTCGTTCAGCAAAGGGGTGAATATCGTCTTCAGAGTATCAATACTCAAGAGAGGGTTGGATACTTCTCGACCAGCTGGAATATATGTATCAGATCAGCAAGTTTGATCGTTATAGAATGAGCCACTCTACCATTAATTTGAAGGATGTGCCGAAGTAGCTTGAGGTAGTCCCTCGTAGATGAAAATAATCCAATGCCCCCAAGAAAGAGGCGAACTACAATACCGCAGATGTTGAGCATCCTTAAATACTAACGGAGAACTTACCCTTGATCGGATCTCGTTCGGGGAGCTCACACTGATCAGCCCAGGGCTCTAAATCGCCATTTTCTTTGCGATGAGCAAGGTTGATAAGTCTGCTACGAAGGTCGTCGGTCAAGTAGAAAGACGTAGAGTTCATTCCCAGTGACTTGAAGATGTTTTCTTGACTGTTCGGGAGTAAGAAAATGGGGGCAACAGTAAAGCCAAGAAAGACGCTAACCAGAACTCTTCCAGTGTTTGACCCGAAACTTTTTCTACAACAAATCCAAGAGCGTCGGAACTGTAGCCATAAGCAACTAGTGAACGTAGTCAGTTAGAAAAGTCATGTTTTATGCAGATCCATTACAATCGGTTCCAGGTTCAAATTTGAGTGGGAGAGCAGGAAAGTCACCCTTAAGATGCTAGACTCAGTCAATCAATCCGATTAATGAAGAACACCAACACATACAGTGAGAATCTTGAAATAGCTTGTGACAGGGTTTTGACTTGTATGAGTTTCTTTGGAGGCGTATGCCTCCGATACACTCAAACGCGCACTAGAGCCACGATTGAACAGCCCACTAGTATGTGTCATCAAATGTTTCACGGTAACTTTAGTTTTAGCTGGGACATATGTGGACTTGAGGTTCGTTGAGTCATCCAGAACGATTGGGTTGCGAAATTCAGGTAGGTAATCTGCGACAGCTGTCTCGAAAGTAATCTTTCCCTGGTCGATGAGTTTTAAAGCTGCAAGCTGTTGCAATCAAACAGCATTAGCGCTAACATATCAGCCAGATTAGATGTACTCACAGAAACAATCATCTTGGTCTGACTGCAGATCCAGAACACACTGTCCGCATTAACATCACCGCTGTTGGGATCGCCGACGATATTCTTGCCAGCACTTTGGAGATAGATGTCATCATCAACACCGGTGATGCCCAGCACAACGCACGGGACGCGTCCCCTCGCAACCGCGTCTTTCTGTATCGTGATCAGCAACGTTTGGGATTTTGGGTTGTGCTTGTGCACCGTACAATTGCGTTGTCCAGAGCCGTTTTGCCTGCAGATGATAGTGATGGCATGGCGATGATTGAAGCCTGAGAAGAAAAGGGAGATGATCGTGACTTGTCTCCAACTTCAAGCGCTGGAGTCCGAGTCGGCGCGCTACCACGAGGCCTTAGAACTTCTATGGTAATCATCTTCAACGAATCAGCGAAGCATTGGTATTCCTCACTCATGTTTCAAGGGAACGGGAAGGATTAAAGGCACCATCTTAGCCATTAAGGCTCGTGGGGATAGATATCAAAGTACAATACACGTTAAGATAGCACCAACCAACATAGAGAAAAGAAGGATCACAGGGCTGTACCACGTTCGAAGCTTGCCCGAATCTCGGCAGTATATTTGTCGTAATATCTGGCAATCTAAAAGCTGGGGGTCAGGAAACATGCAGAAACGGATAACAAACGGGATAGCAGTACCTTCTTGTTGAAGACACGATTGTGTTCGTTGATGTAGGTGATGTCGCCTTCATCATCGTTGGGACGTTTCCTCGAGAATTTGGACTTTTTATCGATGCTGTTATGGCCATAATTTCAACACTACGAAAGGAATACTAGAGAAAAAACCCACTCGTTGTTCATTTTGCTGACTACACGGTCAATGGCATCCTCTGAAGGCTTGCTGTCGCCATATATCAGAGTATTGGCGTCTCGGTACAGGTTCTCGGAAGCCATTCGTTGTTCTTCACTTGCCGCAGTAAGTTCTGACGAGCCCGACACGGAGCTAAAGGTAGAGAGACTACTGCCGCCTTGCGACATTGCAAGAGCCTTCTGCTTGTTATAAGCTTCAAGGTCGGGTTTGATGAAGTCTAAGTCCTTCTTGTACTTCCGTCTAGCTGCATGAGAGTCATCTGAAGGATTATGAGTGGCTAAACGATTTGAACCAAAGACGGAAAACTCACCGTGAAACGCGAAATCTGCTCTCCGCTTTTTCCTGGCCAACTTTTTCTCCCATTCATCGTTCTCCTCAATCGTGTAGTCCCAATTCTTCTGCCGTTCGACATCTTCTCCTCGTTCTTCAGCATCAGCCTTGGTTCGTAGTGTCTCTGCCAGTTTTCGCTGCCGGTCAAGCCGTGCTGCATCTCGAGCAGTTACTTTGGCTTTAGCAGACTCCTCAACTAATGAGGTGCGGTTTGCTTTGGTTGAAGCAGCCTGTAAAATAGATAAATGTGAGCTAAACGGAGTTGACAAGATTGCGGCTTACCATCTTCTTCCGTAGCTCGTTGAACTTTGCTTTCCGTTCCTCCATGGTAAGTTTCTGCGTTTCCTTTTCACTTTCTGACTGTTTCACTTCGTCATTGGTTGGTGTGGGATTTTGACTGGGTCCTTCGACCCCAGTCATGGTCATCTCTTCCACGAACTCCCCTGCAGCTTCCACTACATGTCCGACGGTCTCTTTTACGGATACCGCAACCTCTGAAACAGCTGCCTCCGCGTTGGCTACTGCATCTGAGGTCGCCTGTATCACTGACGAACTCGATTCCACTAGAGATTCATCGGTTTCCATAGGTACGTCCGCATCCTGGTCTTCCACCACTGGCTCTTCCACTTTGGCTTTCCCCCTTTTGGGAGCTTTGCCTTTCTTTGCGCCTCGTTTGGGTGGCATACCGAAATATTCAGGTTGTGGTCGAAGTTTGAGGTCAAAGGCTAATCGTAAACACCCAACAACAGTGTGCTGTTCAGTTCCTGCTCTTCAACTCCGTCTATCTATATGCCCTCTCAAGTCTCGATGCGTTGTCGAATTTGAAAGGCAGAAAGAAGTCCTTTCAAAAGAACCAACTCCAAACATAGCTTCTGCGCAGAATCGAAAAATATTGAAGAACTGCGGAAGAAACACAGACGCACCGGTGTTGCAAATACCTCTGCAACTCCTGCTTTACATGTTTTCGAGAACTCAACCGATGCATGCTTTTATTTATCATCACGGTGACAATGATGAATTGTCCGATTTTGGAGAGTTCACAAAATCTCTCCCAGCCCTCCTGGAAACATCAAGCAATAATCGGTATATTGACAGGCACTCGTCAGGGCCTAAGCAAGGGTACCGATTCTACAGGTTCAGCTTCTTGAAAATCAGTATTCAAACATACAACCTTAGTCAGTCACAACAAGACATACTCGAGGCGGATAGCTATCCAGCCTTGACTGTGTCCTCTCGTGGAGCGTCAATGACCCAGATGCACTCGGTGATGTCGAAGACCGTGTATTTCGAAGGCTCTTTGACGCGTCTACAATGAGCAATCTCAACCTTACCATCTTCAAATCGTTGATCAACCCTAGCTCATCCTCCACCAGTTGGCCCTATTTCCCGCTCTGCAGTTCTATTTACCCTCATGCAATGTCTTGTCTGACCTGCGAAATTGAACAACCAACATCGTACATCAGCCAATATATATACTCCAGTTAATCTTGCATTGCAGATAAATTAATTTATTAAATTACCATTTGGATGACGCCGACGAGTTTATCGATTATCATGATACCAATTAATGTAGAGTCAGACATTTATATCTTAACTACCTTTCGAACGTTTTTTTTTGTGCTAGGTCGATATATCTGCATGCGCAGAAGCTTGCAAAGCTTTCACATCACACTTCGATACCACCAAATTTTACGTTACCTAACTTGAACTCAAACGCGAGCATACATCCCTGGTTGAGTCTGAACCTGAGCCTGAACTTCCTCCATGCCGCCTCGAAGGAGACAAAAAACAAGATCTCAACCCCAAAAACAGACCAATGAAGTCGTAACGAGTCAAAGTACGGAAACCTCGATTTGCTCAGGTCAGAAGAATGATCCGAATCATCAAGCAAAAACAGATGCCAGCATTTTGCGATTGCCAGCTGACGTCCTCTTGGAAATCTTTCTACTGGTTCGTGATATCAGTAAAAGACATGCTATCGATGGGGCAGTTGTCGTTGGTCACGAATGGCTGCGAATCTCGCATGTATGCCATCTTTGGCGAGATGTTGCCTTGCGAGCACCTCAACTCTGGTCGAATATCATAATCCCCGCGAGAGGTCCTTTTCGCTGGTCCCAAGAGATGCTCGAACGTTCTGGACATGCTGTTCTCAAGGCATACATTGACATGGAGGCCGAAAATATGTTGAGCACTCGTAAGCTTATCGCTCAAGACCGCGTTCTCAACCAGCTTGCCACACAACTTCCCCGCGTTCAAGAGCTCACCATTCGTCGTTCATCAGCCGCCTTCCTCAAGTCAACCTTCATTCCATCGCGTCGAGCCATGCCAGAACTTCGTGTTCTTCGCCTTGCTGTCGATTTGCCACGCGAATTTGGACCCAGTTTTCCCTCGTCAGAACCCTTCGAGTTAACGGACCGGATCCTGGAAGCCCCTTCTCTTCAGCAACTCTGGCTTGATGACTGTAGGGTGGAATTTTCATCAATATTTCTTACACGATTGACACATCTTTACCTTCGGAATATGACTTCGTCCAAGGCAGCATCCTTTCTCGAAGCGCTTTCAAATATGCCGGCTCTACAATCTCTGGATTTCGATCATTGCTGCTCGCTGGATCTTGCGGCCGCAACGAAGTCAACACATGTCGACTTACCGTTCTTAAATTATCTTCATATGGGAGCGTCCATGGAAGATGTCGCTATTTTCCTCTCCACGATTCGTGTTTCGCCTGGCTTGACGTTGCATATGTACGCATTCTACGACGACGACGAACATGTGGATCACCAGATAGCCGACTACGTCAAGATTACCAAAAATTTACCACCCTACTTAGAGCCGCCTTCCGATTCTCCAAATCTCGTACAACAACAATGCTGGCAGTCATACCGCTACTACAAATATAGGGACTGCGAATTTCAGGTGCAAGCCTACAGAAAACCGATCTCTCAAGAAGATATGCTCAACGTCAATAACAAAGCCGCCTTCGATGCAACATTTACTTGGGACTGCCTTGGGACCGATGACCATTCTCCAGAAGAAGATCGTCAGCTCATTGGTGGTATTTTTCGACAGATTTTCGATGCATCACCGGTGTCCTCTATAACCGTCGTCCAAGTGATCGGTGGACTGGATATTACGGCTCAAGCTTGGGCACAGACATTTGGTGCAATAACGACCCTAACCTCAATCATGGTTGGCATGGAGGTCGTAACGTTCTTCGAGTCCTTGAGTTACGGTTGTTGCTCGAACCAATCTTCCAGTGCTCTCGAAAATATCCCTTTCCTTGCTCTCGACTCCATCACGGTGATTGCGGCTTACTGCCCCCACAGGCCTTGCAAGCTCTCTGAGCCCAAACTCCATCTCCGAGACCTTGATTTTCAATTATTACAAGACTTACGCAATGCATTTGAAGCGCAGGAAAGACTATCTCCCCACCAGCACCTCCCCGATATGGCGAAGAAGACTCTCCTTCAGAATCTTCGAGCGCGGACTCAGATGGGGCTGATGCTCAAACAGCTGACGTTCATCGACTGCCCAAAAATACCGCTGTCTACGGTGAAGAAGTTTGGATCGATCGTCGATAATATTTCTCAGTTGTCGAAGAAGATCGACTTCCATCCAGTGCTATCTAGTTCCGTACATTGTGAAGACAGCGGCGAGTTTGGCGAGACTTCAGATAGTTCTGACTCGGACTCAGATTAACAACTTTATTTGCTGATTAATCCTCAATGGCTGATGTTACTGACTTTTTCGATACTCAATACGCACTTTGTGCTCTATGCTTTGCATCTGCTGGCGTCGCTACTGATTTGGGCTCCCTATGACATCTTATAGGCTTGCCCCATTCTCAAAGTTATCGTTAATTTGCTTATGTGATTTGTACCCGTCAAATTTTGTCGCTTGATAAGGCACTCCAAGTGGAATCAAAAGCTAATATTGCCATTTATTACAATGGCTGGTACACTTTTATGAGTTTCCTATGCTGGTATACAACACCCCCAGCATCCAGGACTACCTGCTGCAGTCAATCCTATGTCGCAAACCGGCTTCGTAGCATTGCACTGCATGAAGCAGGCATCGAAAGTTGGTGTTGGAGCTGGGATCGAGGTTGTGTTAACTACGCAGCATCCCCAGCAACCTTCTCTTCCCGCGGGCGAGAAACCAGCGCTACAGACTGGCCTTGTTGTACGACAAACTGCTGGGCAAGGAGTGGCGATGGGGGTTGCAGGAGGAGCGGCCTGAGAGATGGATGCCAAAGTCGAGGCAACAATCAAAACACTGGTGAATGCTTTCATGGTGGATATCGATCTGTATCAGAGATAGGTATCCTTGAATCCATGCGCAAGGGGAAAGGCTCACAGAATACGTCACTTTTAATGGTTGTAGAATTGAAATCTACTTTTTGTGTGTCGTATAGAAGGATCCTGTGTAGAAGTTGCCTCCATCAGCATGATATATAGACCAGATTAGAGAGCTGGTACCTTCTGAATAAATTGCTTAGCTGCTATACAATGGCTACCATCTCTGTGTTTATATACCTTTCGTACTCTCATCCTTTGGGAAGTTCTATTGAAAAGAAAGCCAAGAGTTCATGACGACCCCAGAAATTGTCCCTGAAGTCATAAGGAAACTAGGTTGCTCCAGAACTTCCCAGGTGCAACTACGTGGCGAGCGGTATAAGGCCAGCCGTACAACGCATCATCGTCGGGTCCGTTAAGAAAATTAAGTATGTTGACGACGACTGAATAGGAGCGAGCGTAGTGCCATGAAGGTGAGGAGCAGAAGGTATTCTTCGACACGCTCTAAGGCAGATCTTGAAGGCGAAGTTTTTCCTGTGTAATTTTCGTCGCCACCTAGTCCGAATTGAATTACTCATACTTTTACGCATCCACATAGATACGTAGCAACAACAGCCTGTGTCGTTATATCTCCAGCATAAAAGGATAAATGCGACAAGACAAGAGTGTCTGTGGTAAGCAGTTTGGGGAAAAGTAGGGCATATGTCGGTTGCTGACCCTTCCTGTTGTTCCACCCGCGAGACGATGATCCTCCGAATGAGTATTTGTATGAAGCCGTAGGTCATGATGACCGTCTCTTTCTGTCAAATAAGCTTGGGGGTGGAGTGGAGATTTAGAGTCTTAAGAGGCCAAGCACAAGGTCCGATTTTTCGAGAAGGTGCCCCTTGGAGAGCATGGTTAAATAAACTTCAGAACTTCAGAAGGTACCAAGCCAATACATGACTTAGTTGAGACGCGAAAAGGACAGAAAGACGTACCAACCAAAGGGTCAGTTGTTCGGAAAGAAGGTACCAACAGACCCTCCTTCTCTATCGAGCAAGGTAGTTTATGGTCTAGAGTTACTCAAGAGTCGAGTATCGTCGTTCAGACGGAATAGCTGTTGGTTCTTGAACACCTTCTCTGAAAGTGAAGTAGTACAGGCAATTTACGATTCCACCTTATTCGCTGGCACCATGACTGGTTGATCAGTGGGAAACATGGTAGTTCGCCGAATTGATCGAAGAATTTGTTCAATGTCTGGCAGAGGAGAAGAGTTGCGATGGGTTTGGATTCACGTTGCGACAAACAAGACCAACTGTGTGGTCAAACCCGTTCTATGACGACGTCTCTGATCAAGCCCTTGTCCTCTTTGCATTCTTGGCGACGAGAACCTTAAGAAAATGGGGTCGGATTGCTTGAGGAGGTTTCTGACGTCGAGGAGCTTGTTCTTCTCTCGTCATCTATCTGCTGGACAAACACACTTTTCATCCAAACCTTTATGATAGAAATATCATCTCGGTGTTGGGTGTTCTGGTCCATCCATCGGACCAGCCTCATTGAGTTATTTGATGGATGCACAGCTGCTTCTGCTCTCCAGGGCCCCTCCTCCGGATCTTTCAAGAAATCCGTAACCCTGGGGTTTGACCCCGGATGAACGTACATGCTGACTAGCCTGGAGCCAGTAGACCAGGCGTAGCTGGAAAACAAGTGGGTTATCCTACGCCCGATTTATACAGATTCATGCCCTTCATTGTTCGACATAATTATATCTCAGAGTCACTTCCTGCACTCTGGTCTCGAGACAGGCATTATTGTATGGGCACCATACAACTCTTCCCTCTCTCCCATCAACCGCTTTACTACAACATACAATCTTCTTCACGGACAATGAACAGCTCTTGTACGCATGTTAAATGTAAGTATTTCATCTTGATGTGAGTTTTCATTCCACAAACTTTGGACACAACAGTCAATGCGAATGATGCGGACGTCGTGATTCAATCCTCCGACCACATCCAATTCCGCCTTCATTGTAAACATCTCGAAGCTCATACAGGCGCCTTCCCGGGAATGGATGTAAAAACATATGGCGAGATTGTCGAGCTATCAGAACCCGCAGGTCTTCTTGAGATTTTGTTTGCTTTCACTTCACCGCAACGATACCCCGATCTGGAAGATTTGAAGTTCGACTCATTGTTGGCACTGTCAGAAGCCGTCGAGAAGTACGAGGTGTATGCTGCCATGTATCCATGTGTTACTGGTCTAAAGTCAGTTTTAGTTGGGTTCAAGGCGAGACCTAGCTGACCTTATTGTTTAGCCGCTTTATACGAGAGTACCCCATCGATATCCTCACACATGGGCTCAAACATGACTATCCGAAGCTGATAGACGAAGCAGCTCAACATCTACTATTTTCTCCGCCGATTCCTACAGTAGAGAAAGTACCTGCAACATTTATCCTCTCGTGGGTGAGTTTTCCGAGGAGTATGCATGGCTGTACGCTAACTCGAGCAGCTGAGATACCAAGAAAGTTGTCAAGCCTACATCTTCCGCCCTGCAGAGAACATCATTAACACGATGAACCTAGTTTACCCAGGTCGATGCTACCCCTACGAAAACCCTCGTCAAATTTGCCGATCTTGTCGATTTATCCTAAAAGCTTGGCTGGACATGATTAGGCGGCTCTCATCTCGTTCTGAAATCACAACGGCATTGCAAGAATACCAACACTACCCTCGGGATATACCCCACGCAAACTGTAGGGATTGCCGAGATTCGGATCGGTGTTTGTATCTCGAAGAGATTGCTAGGCGATGTTTGAATCAGTTTGATTTAGTACCTTCGTTTACGTCCTTCTTGCGCAACGAGTTAGCAGATGTGAAGGGGAAAGCGAATGCATAAAGATATGCAGTGTTGTGATTCTACTGCGTGGGTTGTATGTTTTCTCGAGCTTGGCGAAGAACAGTGACAAACTGAGGGCAAAGACTCTGAGGCAGCATTTCTGGGGGATGAAGAGGAACTACTGTGGGACATGACTGAAAGTAAGATGATGGGATACGGTTGAGGAAAGGTCTCCCATCTTTTGAAGGTTGGCTCGGAGACCCGAACAAAAGATCAGAACCCGGTCACTCGGACAAGAATGTCAAGTTGTTGTGTAGATATTATTTCGTAAATAATCTGCAGCTGTGCTTGTACTGGCCTGGTTTGACGAGGGCGTTTGTACGTGTATGTACAAACGAACCACTCACGATTGTGGGCGTCCTAAAATTGATTTATTGATCTCGTCCCTGAATCATCCAATCGGCGGACGCCGCTGAGTCTAAAACAAGGGAACTACGCTTTGCTTCCGTTTCTTGGGTCGTGGTAGTAACCAATGTGATAAACCTGGGCGCTACCTTGGAGAAAACAAAAGGACGATAACATGGTTCTCAAAGTTTAATCGAAGTGCGTGCTACAGGCTAACAATGAGTAATGAGAAAAATAACGGCATGCAACCAGGTATCTGGCGCCACATGTGTTCAACGAGAGTGTACGTTGGCGTCCATCGAGAGCCACTAGGAGCAGGATTGGAAGGGGCGATACAACAAGCATCAAAATATCCATTGAGGTGTTACAAACATGGTGAAGGTACAGATAAAGAATGTACAACGGTAGGCTGTCATAAAGTCCCTTGAATTTAGATTCAAAGATTAGCCGAGGGTGCTCGCGCTTTCAGCTTCTGCTCGAGCTTAGCCTGCAAGAATAAGATCAGCAAAGAGAGCAGACTGATAGAGAGAAGGCTTTTACCTTAACGGCATCCATGTATACGTCAGTAATGACCCAGTGTTCCCTCTGCATATTCTTGCCATGAATAGCCAGAGCCAAATCCTTCGTCATAATACCATCCTTATCGATGACTTCAACGCAAGCATCCTCCAAATCAACGCAGAATTTGCGCAGAGGCTCATTGGAATCGAGCTTGGCACGGTGAAGGAGACCACGAGTCCAAGCAAAGATAGAAGCAACGGGGTTGGTGGAAGTTTCTTTACCCTTCTGGTATTCGCGATAGTGGCGTGTCACGGTTCCTGATTTCATATTTCAGTAAAGCAAGAATAACGTATTGCGGAAGGAACGCACCATGAGCAGCTTCACTCTCAATGATCTTACCATCAGGCGTCAGAAGCTCGCTAGTCATCATACCAAGACTTCCAAACCCTTGGGCCAAGATGTCACTTTGCACGTCTCCATCGTAATTCTTGGTGGCCCAAACGAAGCCTCCAGAAGACTTGACAGCTTGAGCGACCATATCGTCGATCAGGCGATGCTCGTAGTAGATGCCGAGGGATTCGAATTGGGATTTATATGTGCTACTTAAAGTAAGCCAATATCTGAGATGAAAGGCAATGAAAGTACCTCTCATAGATCTCTTGGAAAATGTCCTTGAAGCGACCATCATATTTCTTGAGGATCGTATTTTTGGTCGACATGAACTGGATAGTTTCAATGTTAACACTGTCACAAAATGACGCTCAGGCAACTCACCAGAGGCATTTTCTTAGCAATGGCCATTTTGAACGACGAATGGGCGAAACCGGTAATGGACTAAAAAGCATATAAGCACATATTCAACACTAGTGCGAAAAGAACCTACATCGTCAGTGTTATACATGGCCATTGCGACACCCCTGCCTTTGAAGTCGTAGACGTTGAGTGTAGTAGCTGGCTGGCCATTGGTAGGGGTATAGACCAGTTGAAGTTTCCCTGGCCCTTGGACAACATAATCAGTAGAGCGATACTGCAAAAAGTCAGCAATTGAACATGAAGTAAAACTACAACGAAGCCATACCTGATCACCGAATGCGTGACGCCCAATGACAATTGGTTTCACCCATCCTGGAATTGGTTTGGGGATTTTGGAGAGGATAATGGGTTCGCGGAAAACTGTTCCACCAAGGATGTTACGAATCTGTGTAATTCATCGGCGGACTGTGGATGTAATCGCCAATATTTCGGACTTACGGTTCCATTTGGACTCCTCCACATCTCCTTAAGCTTGAACTCTTCAACGCGAGCTTCATCTGGAGTGATAGTGGCGCATTTGACGCCGACTTGATATTTCTGAATGGCTTCCGCGGCGTCGACGGTTACTTTGTCGTTGGTCTATAAAACAAAATGTCAGTAAGACATCAGTAACATAAATGACCGAATATACCTGGTCACGATATTCCAATCCAAGATCGTAGTATTTAATGTCGAGTTTGAGAAACGGAAGAATGAGCTACGCATGGCGCCGTGGTCAATTTAGAACACCCTAACGATAGCTAAACGAAGGGAGACAAACCTCTTCTCGGATCTTTTTCCAGATTATCCTCGTCATTTCGTCTCCATCGAGTTCGACAATTGGGTTCTGAACATCAATCTTCTTGAAAGACATTATGGCTGTTGAAAGTTGCGATACAAATGTTGACGGTGAACAAAAGCAAATTCGAAGAAGAGGACCCGAGCAAAGACGGGAGCAAGGGGTAAGCCATCGGATCTTGGTCAAAGAAGCAATGAAAGAACTGACATCGGCTGCTTGAAAACGAACGGTGCTGGTTCAAAGAAGGAACCAGTGGTCTGGCTGTTGCTCTTGGAGACAAGACAAGCCTCAGGTGACGGGAGGAGCCCGACGACGCGTGTTTTGCAATGGCGAACATGGTTGGAAAGTATATGACCTATGAAGTCGTATCTCGTTATAAGCACTTCTGCCTCAGCACAGAGTCAGTCAACGTACCTCAAGGCTGGGAGAATTGAAATAGTTGTTAAACAGAACTTGATACGAGCGTCGGTGATTTATTTATAAATGTACACGCGCACGATGGCCCTAACGATGAGCGACAGTGATAAAATCCCCTGGAAGGTCACCAGCACTACAAGCGACGCGGAAAAATGTGGATGATGTGGTTGAGGTTCAAGAAGTTATCAGAGCCGTTAGATTTATCCTTATATCCTAACAAGATATTCACAGACACTGTCATCAACAACTAGCGCGTGGGCCCCGCACAAGAGCCGAAGCTATGCCGACTGTGCTGAGAACCCGAACGTTCATCTCGACAGCAATTTCCGCCTCCCTCTTTTTTTTCGTGGGATCCAGAAGTATGGTTGTAAGTAGTCACCTACTAGATTCAAGGCAACCAGGCCTCGACGACTGCGCGGTCAACCCCGCGTCGCGTTGGTGGAAGCATGTTCGCCATTTGGCATTTATCAAAATCAGTCAGAAGATCATCGCCGTCAGTTTTTCCGCGTGTATGTGGCCTTGAAGGATTCCTTGAAGAACGTGGCTGCTAAAAACTCTCTCATATCGCACTATTAAAGGATAGTACTCAAAACTTGACGAGGGCTCTGAAAGGTTGCCACAGAGCTAAGTAGTTGAGCCACAATAGTGCAATCTGCCAGATAAATTATCCAGTATGACCAGGCTCTTAGCATTTTATTTATTGAACAAACTATATCTCTGCTCTCAGAAATACTTACATTAACCAGGTAGACCCGACGACTTGCGACTGCCCCGGCAAGTGGAATCTAATCTTATCGCCGAGATGAATCACGTGAATCAAAATTATGTCCCGCGTTCACGGTTCAATGCCGAAGAACGTCAGACCGACGCGACAATTTCCTCCTCCAACACTTCGTCGTCGCTTCGTCGAAGAGCAGGTACAGGTATGTTCTTCGTATCTCAGAAGCTAGACGAAGAAACTAATAAACTTCTACATCCTCGTGGGTTGACTTCTTGGACAACCGAAGTGGCTCTGTGCCCTTGAATACTTTTGTGGCTTACCAGACGCTGGAAATGAACTCTTGGCTACGGAGTGGACTGGCAAGATGCAGCAAACACTGTAGTGTCGGGAGTACACTACCAAACACTCCGGTATCAACAAGTGGCCCGCATTCACGGACCCTATCCAGCTTGGCTATTCACTCGAATTCTTATAACTCTCAGGGAACAGAGTCTAGAACTACTGCGAGTTCACCGACTTCGCATCCACTTGCCCTTCGTGGTTTAACAGCAAGGAGACGGCATGTTCAAGGAACTCGACATTCCGGGGCTTCTTTGTCGAGAGGTCGCTCTCGTGTGCGGAGTTTGCATTCGTCCGCTGGTGCGTCGCTTGACTTGGTTTCTTTTTGAGTTCTGTAATTTGACGATTTCTTGAAGTAATTCAGCATGGTGGTATCGACCGCCCCGAACCAGGAAAAGGGTTAGTCTCAGTTACCGTTACCTACTTCGTGCACCGCTCTACACGTTACATATGTCGTGAAACATAGAGGTTCTCTTTTCTAGGGCCTTCATGTTGCAAGAAAAGATTATTTCATTTCCACGCTTCTTCTTAGCCGATACACAACTAACTGACTTGATCTTTTTCGTCTTAATCATCGTTCCGAATATTTTGGATCCGACAATATCCTCCAATGTTGGCTTCACCTTGGCTCTGCGCACAGGCTCAAAGTCCACTTCAAAGACGCTGAAGGCAATCTCATCAAAACAGTGGAAGCAAACGAAGGTGATGATATTCTAGGAATTGCACACGAATACGACATAGATTTAGAAGGTCAGTAAAAATAGTTCTATCTCTGCTTGATCGGACAGCGCTAACACGAATTTTACTTTCACTACTTCCCTTCACCGCGGCTTTACCGGCTTCTTCCGCGTATGTTTAAATCGCCTGCGTTAAACACCGAACCCTTGTCGACCACATCCTTCGACCTGATCGCAACCCTGAAATCTCGCCTCTCTTTAACCGATGACATCCACTGCGGCTGACATTTCACTGCCATATTTATTTCCGTCTATTCCGTGATTTGTAGGCGCTTGCGAAGGTTCAGTGGCATGCTCGACCTGTCATGTTATTTTACCCGCAGAATACTACGACCTGCTTCCTGAACCGGAAGATGACGAAAACGATATGCTGGATATGGCATTCGGCTTAACGGACACAAGTCGCTTGGGATGTCAAGTGAAGCTGACAAAAGAACTGGATGGGATAACTTGCACGTTGCCTGCTGCAACGAGGAATATGTTCGTAGATGGTAAGTAACTCGTTTTGTGAATAAGCAAATTCCTTATCGTATGAGGGTGGCGGAGTCAAAAGTGGAGCGACCTGCTCGATAGTTGGCTTTAAGTTTCCAGCGTGTTGGGGTTCTTTTGTTATTTGAAGTCCTTTGGTGCTGGAATGGCCACCCTCGAACCTTGACCTGGTTCTTGGCAAAAGCTTCCATGACTTTTTCTCCACGTCTGCGTTCAGCTAAGATGACTTGCTAATATTTTATCTATTTCAGGGCATAAACCGACACACCATTAACTAGACTCCTCTTTATACTTTCGGCTGGCATCATTCTGACCTACCTTCAGTAGATAATTTTAATGAATCCCTACTCAACCAGCAAGATCGCTGGGTTCTTTGTCCTGGCTCCTGGCCTTATGGCAGACGGGTGTTCCCCTTTATTCCGCTGCTTTGTGTTCTTACGAACTCTCATGATTATGAAACGCCTGCTGGTCTTCGTTATGCCTACGGTCAATATATTAGAGTCCTCACCATGTCTTGTTGCCCAACTACTGCCAAGCAACCTTGAAAGAGTCATCTCATCATTCGCGAACTTTCCGTCAACCCCATATCTCATTATCTCGAGGAGGTTTCATATAGGTTTCGATTGTACTTGGCGGATTCTAGACGTGATGATAAGGTTAGTATCATCGACTTGCATGTCTGAATTTTTGCTGTACTCGGCTTGGCGCCAGTGGGTAGTCGTCCTTTAACGACTAGTGCCTAGTGGACAGGCATCCTGGTCTCGTCGTTAATCTACGCGCTGGAATTGCTGACAACGAGGCGTCGATCTGAGGGTTCTCATTCTGAAATGCGCCTCGCTCAACATGCAGGCTCGCCGAGGTGCATAGGTCAAAAGAGACATCCCCTTTACGAAGGGTCTTAGGCGCTTAGCTGCTCGGTTTTGGTGAGTAACATATAATACTGATTAACACCGGCCAAACGGCCGCCAATAGCGTTCTGTCATTACCAATCCCTGAACGTTGGACGGGCGCAGAACCGCGCGTGTTCAAATCACGAAGACTGAACATGCTGCAGGGAGTCTTTGTGCCCTGCCTTTGTTCCACTTGAACTTACTACTTTTGCTTTGGGCGCTCTATCGGACCGAATCTTCCCATGACCCCTATTCGAGACGACAAGATCGCATCGCCCTTTGACGCGGCTTCAACGGGATTCGGGTCGATCGCATATCATGTCCGGCGGATGTCATCGAGGATGGAACCAGGTTACCGTTGTAGACTGATACCATGATGCGGTTGGTGGGTCTTCTCGTTGGTGGGTCTTTAAGTCGATGAACGGTATCCTTTGCCTACTGATTTTGATTGATGCGGATAATAAAGACATCAGTGAGCGCATGTGCGTTTATCTGACCTCCGAAGTGCACCAAGCCTTAAGGCGTTCCGCCTTATCTAACTTTCTGGTTCGACGGTTGCTTCTCTGATACAATTGGCAGATCCGTCAAACCAAGATGAGTGACAACTGCCTGGGAGTGGAGGTTTAAAGTAGGTGGCGTCACTGGCGTGGACTTTGACTGTCTTGAGAGGTTTCCAGTCGTGTGGGGGGTGTCATACGACATGATATGGATCGATGTGGGGAGGTTTCTTATGCTTGCCGTATGTTTTACGCACGAGTCCGCGGCTCCTTGAATTTTACAATGGACAGACCTTGAGGTTTTTTTGGGCAGTAAATCAGCGATTATCTAGAATTATCCCTCGTTTTCGGCCAATTTGCTCTATGGATTTAATAATTGCTCAAAGACAAAGAAACCGCATGTCGAAGGCAGAGCCAGGAGCTGTCAAAAAAGCGGCAGTGCTTCGCCGGCCGACATAAGCGCCACCCTGAAACTACCTTTTAAGTGTTGGAGCGTGCTTGTTCGTTTCTCTCACTTTTTCGGGTCTGGTGTTATTTTCTGCTCGCTAAAATGGCGCTGGCTTATAAATGGAGACCTTGAGTCTACTCAAAAAGTTCTCGAGATTAAACAGAAACTATCCAAAGGCCGTTTCTTTGAACACAGTGAGCCATGACCTTGTTGATAAGCTGTGGAAGAAAAATGTGCAGGGACGTCAAGACCGCTATCAACTGGCGTTATGAACAAATCTAAACGTTCCTGAACCGAAATATCCCCTTTCCGTGAACATCGCGTTCAACATCCCGGTTGGACCAAAACCACCATCCAGAAGGTTCAAGGCCCTGACTCTCATAATAGCCGCGCTTGTGGCACATCTCCTTCCTGACAAGTGACTCGCGAAGAATATAAGCCTCGCACGATTCATTCGTTCAAACCTTCTTTCCCTTTCCCTCCTCTGAGCTCTTTCGTTCTCCTCGATACCCAATGTCCCAGGTAGCCACGAGGGATGCAGTGCGTATTGAGCTTCGTCTTCTTGAGTTTCACTCACATCGCTTTTTCGTCTAGCTTAACGCAGGTTTAGAACGCCCGCTTGGTGAGTGGCTCTAGTTACCGTATCGAGGATGGCGGGCTGACTGCAAATTTATGTCCATAGGGTCCGTTGGTAGCACTAGCAGTGCGCTGCTTGCTCCGCCCAATGCGCAGTTCAGCTCGCGGTCGCCCACATCCCGCAGACCAATGAGGTCGTCTCCACTAGCAGCCTCAGTCGTCATATCTCTAAACGATAATGACGAAGAAATAGCCGTGGTCCCTCGAGTATCATCCTCCCCTTCTATTCTCAATGACACAGACCTCTTGACCCCCTCGGCTCTCCATACCCGACCTCGGTCATCTCATTCCCTATCACGGCCGACGTCTATGATTTCTGTCTACTCGAATGTTTCTTCGCCTTCATCCTCAGAGGCTGCGCTTCGTCGTCGATCTGTAGGCGAACCCCAGGCGTCGTGGTCTCCCAGCTCCATCCCATCAAATTCAACCTTTCTAGAGGTACCCCCTCCTCGTGCACGTCAACGCCCCAGAAGCCCTAACTCTCAGGACCCATCAATGAGATACTCCCTTAGCTCGTCATTGGCATCAACATCTACCAACCCCATGACTGGTTCAAGTTCAAATTCGGTACCAAGTCGCCGCCCAATCTCGACCGTCTTGGAAGACGAGACTGAGGAGGAATCGAGTCCCAGCTCTGCTACGCCAGAACACTCACGGGCGTCGACTTTGCCAAGAGATAACTCTTGGTATATTGCTAATACATATTCAGAGACTCCCAAGTTCACAAGGCTTGGCTTGGCCGGGAGCAGTGTGGTGATGCCAGTATCGGCGAAGGAACATAGAAAGAAACAACATCAACGGTCCTCGTCAGGGTCAGACCTTTCTTTGCCTGCAGACGAGACTGCCAAGGAAAGCAAGTCTTTGCGGAGAAGACTTTCTGCGTTGCCCTCAAATTGGAGTCTCAAAAAGCTTGTAAGCGAAGAAGCCCGGGCGGAGGCTTCGATAGTACCTCCACTTCCCAACCGTAGCAAGAGCGCAGTTGACATCTCATCTCCACGGATGGCCCCTCTGACACCACCGCCTCCCATTCACCCTCCGAGCGCATCATCGTCGCCTTCAAGCAGTCCAAAAACCAACTATTTCGACTTGGGCTCAACCTCAAGTCTCCCTCTCACCTCACCATATTCCTCAAACAGTGTGGCTAGTTCCTCGAGAACTAGCATGACCGATGATACTGCTACCCTCCACCGTCCAATCACACCGCAGAACGAATCAGATTCATCCGACCCGTCCAGTCGTCAAACACACGACAAGATCTTCGCCATCACTCCTGAAACCTTGAAGAAGCGCAAATCTGTCGTCTCGAGGATGAAGAGCTGGAGAATACCAAGCTCGGCCCCACCGGTACCGCCGTTGCCCGCTGAGTTTGCTACGAAGATCAACAGCAGAAGCATGGACGAACCCCGTAAGCGTGCCAAGGACGTATTACCTCCCCCTCCTGCTGCTTCGGTTCATGATCTAAGGCGGACGACCAGAGACAAGCAATCATCGATGACGGTCCAAATTACTCACGTTAGCGTGGAAGGGACGGCTGTAAAGGATAGCGGAGGAAAGCCGAGTTCGTCGAACCAGACCTCCAGCGGACTGCGGAAGAATGGAACAATTCGTCGTTTCTTCAAAGTATTCGTTGGCAACCAAAGTTAAATTTTTGTTTTAAAGACTATGGAGTTATACTTGAACACATTCTGTTGAACACTTCACACTTACATACCATTTTGCATCAACAACTTGACTTCTGCTGGATCATATTGTCTTAATTCACTCATTGTATTTAAATTAGAGTATTTTATGTTTACAACAAACCGGGACGGTTATTTGATTTGACTATTATCCTAATACAACCACGAACCTTCAGACGAGTGCTGACAACGTAATAACTGCGAAAAGAGTGTATTTGATAAAGGAGCGTACAAAATCCAACGGCGTGACGATGGACCTATACGAGATATATAATGTTTGGAATCTTATGCCGTTCTGATAGTGTTCATGGGACCAGCTTCATACAATCAAGTAGATCGCATCATTAGGCGTAAAAACACCCTGGGGCAGTAGTTCGCTCGACGCATTTAAGCCACATACATATCCTAGCGGATGGGAGCATCAGGCTAATTGTTGCATAAAGAACAAGGCACACACCACTTGGTAACCTGTGGATGGGTTATTGGAGGACGTGACGAGGCCAACAGTGTTGGTAGCTGGGAAGTACTACACTTTGACTGCCACAGGAGCTAAGAGAGACGGGACTGTGTTTCAGCGAGCAGGTTTGCATTATAGTAGAAAGGAAGAAACTGACATCCAGTAGGTTGTATCCAAGACGCTAAAGACAGATAAAATCAGTCGAGAAATCAATCAGCCTCACTTCAACGTACGGATCATTACCCCGCTGCCAGAGTCACAAGTCCAGATGGCGGATTCCGACTTTAAAATCTTTAAATTGAATGAAGGCATCGCAAGTTGGTCCCAACTCACCTTTGTTGAGCTGTAAGAGCCGCCCACGAGTTGAGCCTTTGACAATGCAGAAACTTGGATGGATCAACGACTAATTCCTAAAAGGACAACACCCACTAGCCCTCATCTGTAACTGCCATCGCATTCATGCAAGAATCGCTCCTGAACAACGAATTTAAGAGTCATCAAATACTGACAATCTCCAAATTGCGCTCAGTGTGTCCCCTGAGAATCCTAAGTAAGGATGGAGCGTCCCACTGCTAGTCTACCCACAGTTGATTAAACAATTAGTCAACCAGCTGTCGAGCAGACAAGATAGTAATTCGGACATACGATTAACAAGTTGGACGGGGGATTACCCGAAGGGATTGAGAAGGCCATTTTAATGACGTCCTCGGTTGTGAGTGTAAAACTGCCAGTGCGAACTCAACTGCCAAGTCGGTTGAGGTGCTGAGATATATACAGGAAGAACTTCGAGATATATCCACGGAACTTTGATCAGAGGTCCTATGCATTTCTCCATTGTGAACATTACAGACCGCGTCAACTGCATGAGTAAGCATCGAAAACATAGAATGGCTTACGTTGGTGCAGGGGATGGGTTGCCACGAGCTAAATGAGATTTGTTGGTTGATCAGACGTTATCATGTTCAACCAGCACTCATACCAGTAACATAAATTGGAGTGTACATGCTCTTGGGTTTTTTAGGCGGCAATCCAGCTGCCATACGAGCTGCGTTGGTTAACAAAGTAGGCTGGTCAACATTTTGTTTCCTTTGGTTCTGGAATTGTGGCCGAGCGGTAAGCCGGTTATTTGAAGGAACGTGAACAATGCAAAAGCAAAAGTTTTGAAATTCGTCATAGAGTATAGGAAGACTTAAAAGGGGGATTTAGAGGGCAATGTAAAAGGAAAGTAGACGTTGATGACAAGGGGAGAGACGTTCTCAATCCGATTCGTGCCTGTTGAATGGATTCATAGCAGGCATCAAGAACTGGCACTGCAGTACATTTTATGTGCACAACGCTCGATCAACCGTTTGTGGCTTTGTGCCTATTTGGCTCCTCTCCTCATGACGTCGATTCGCTTTGACCTTAAAAAACATGAGCCTTAACTGTCGGCCGCCTGTCTGCGTATCCTTTCCCGTTCTCTTCTTCTCTCGCGCCTCCTCCTGTAAAACTGTGTCTATGCGGTCAATTTCTTGCTATGTCCTCGCCTTTATTTCAATCCCACATTCGTTCGTCTACCCATTTTTGTACTTTTCGTACACCTTCTGTTTTGGTTTAGTAAAGATGAATAACTTCGTCCATTTCGCACCTCTAATGTGCCCGACTGCGCCTGCATTTTGTTTTCACTACTCAAATATCTCCTTTACCTCCCTTTATTATCTGGAATTGGGCCTGTTTAACTTTCCCAATGCTCTGATAACGGAATATGCCCAACTCCTACAGGGATGGTGATACCCTTTACGAGGCCTCTAGTAGCCGTAATATTAGCTAAACCGAGCTTAGCACCTTGTAATGTAAGTTCCGCGTTTGCATTTGTAAATCTCCCAGGTCACTAAACAAGAGTGTAAATGAATTTATTCACAGTAAGCAATCTGCTTCTCCTCGCTGATATACTTGCTCTATTCTAACGAATATATTAATAGCGGACCTTCAGAAGACGCTGATACAAGTGACCATGGTGAAAAGAGCGGATTCAATAAAGGGAAGTACAGAAAAAAGAGCGTAATGGTATTAGATTGTATGAGAGGTAGAATGTTCGGGGTAGCATAGCGATCTGATGGGGTTCATTGAAGAACGTTGATAGAGTTAATTGATTACCTCAGGAGGCGAGATACTCTTTGTGATGTTAGGTTCGATCGACGCATTTAGACCACATATAAGTCCTGATAAAATGGAACAGTCAACTTGATTTCCATATGAGGAATAAGGCACATACAACTTGATACCCTGTGATCGGATTATTGGAGGATCTGATGAGACCGACAGAGTCATTAAGAGGATAGTACCACAGCTTGACTGCAACAGCAGCTAAGAGGGGAGAGATCGTGTTTCAGCGAATCAAGCAGGTGGTACAGTAGAAAGGAACTAACATCCAGTAGCTTGTATCCAAGATGCTAGAGATGAGTCAAGTCAGTAGTGTAGAAGTAATCAGCCTGACTTGAACATACGCGTCATTTTGCCTGTGCTAGGACTGTAGGACCAGATGGCGGACTCCGACTGGAAGAAAGTCAGATCTTTGCGAAGACTTTTTCAATTAATTTTAGCAAAGGCTCACTTTCGAACCAGCATAGGAGTTCCCCACGCTTTGAGCCTTCGACAATGCAGGAACTTGAGGACAGATTAAAGCTGGAGCTCTTGGAGGATAGTGTCACTAACCAGCGTTTGTAGTTGTCATTGCATTCGTACCCGACGCGCTCCTAAATGACGAATTGTAAACAATTAAATATTGAATATGTCTGAGCAAGAACAAATTGCACGTACAGTGTGTCTCCTGAGAATCCTAGGTACGGGTAGGCAGCTCCGCCGATAGTCTACTCACATTTGAGTAAATGATCCATGAATCAAACCAAGGAGTAAATTGGACTTACGATTGCCAGGTTTGCTGGGGATGAACCCGAAGGGATTGAAACGGTCATTTTGAGGCCGTTGATAGTCGTGGGTCCATAACTATCAATGTAAAATTAGCAACTGTTTCCTCTACAATAGGATAACACCTGCGGGAAAATTTTCGAGATGTATCCAACGGAATTCTGATTAGAGGTCCTGCGAATTTCCACATAATGGTCACTACAGACTGCATCAAATTTTATCAAGTATAGGATATAAAGAATAAATGGTTTACACGGGTACAGAGGATGGGTTGCTTCGGGCTAAACGAAAGTTTGATGGTTGAGGATTGATCAGGTGCTGGTGTCATGATATTCGAGTCAAAAAATAGCCCTACCAGCAACGTAGGTTGGAGTGTACATGCTCCTAGGTTTCATGGGCGGTAGTCCAGCAGCCATTCGAGCTGCGTTGGTAAGCAATGTGGGTTGGTCGACATCTCGTTTCATTTGGTTCTTGAATTGGGGCCGAGCAGTAACGAAGGTAGTCAACTGAAGGAACGCGAAGAATGCAAAGATGAGACTTTTGAAATTCGACATAGTAGATGGGGGGTAAAGATGAGCCGAAGGGAAAAGACTGTGGACGTTGAAGACAACAAGAGGAGAGCAATATCTGATTCGAGTCTGTTATGAGTCCTCCAGCTTTCCGAAATTTAAGGTTCTGCCAGGCACCAGGGGCTCTAGAAATGTCTTATTCGGGCAGCATGTGTAATGATAGGCTGATTGTACGTCAGCAACCGCAAGCAACTCACAAAGCCCCTCACACATCCGGGTTACCACAATAAAAGGGCCATTTAATTATTGGTCCGGTAGCGAGCTTGTTTGATAGAGTATGGAAACGACTTTTAGTTTCTTCGATAGTTAAATAAACATGCTGACGTTTGTGCAGTCGTATAGTAGGTACCCCTTTTGTTTAAAGATTCTGCATTTTGATAGGTTGAAAGTTGGCTCCCTGCCTGATTTTATGTTGAACAATGGATGACTTTCCATAACGCCAAACCGATTTCCTAAATTCAAACGTCATATTCGGAGCTTGAAATGGTTCCCTGAATTTTTATTTTCCAAACCACAACGACAATTGTCAAATCAAAAGCTATAGGTGCGGATATCAAAATTGATGACAGTGCCGGCTTGCCGAATGGGACCCTCCCAGAGCAAAGCCTAGCAAAGCGCCGTCCAAGCGCCCCCTTGCGTTGTCAAAGCCCACGGATGACCTTTGAAGCGTTTTATAACTATATTCCAAGAAATTTCTCTCTCAGGTATCTATTATGCACTCGCCACTGGCCTTCTAGAGTCTCTTAGCATCACGATAAGACTTACAATGCTGATTTATTGCAGGAACAGCCCAATAATTGACTTTTCACTGGTATAGAAGGTCACCACAAGTCCCTAGCTTACTTTAGTAGACCAACAGCTGAATGTTTTCCAGCCACAGTGCATGAAAATGGGGACGGAAGGGGAGGAGGAAGAAGACCCTGAGTAAGGGACGTCCA
>MU157886.1:0-41818 GCA_015657495.1 Crepidotus variabilis | reverse complement strand
ACTTTGACAGTTCTGACATCGGCTTGTCGGCTTTGGACCCTTCAAAAGGTCCGGTTAGAGATAGAAAATCAATTTAGGCTTATGGAAAGTCATCCAATAGGAAATGTAATGAGGCATATTTCGAGGCAAGTTCCATATCTAGACCGAAATCTTCATAATTATATAATGCAAAGGCCAATAAGTCGGAAGCAGACTCGAAATTTGATGGCCATTATGGTATGTAAATGCACTAGCATGCTATCCCGTGCTTCGCAGGGATTTTTTTTTGATATTTGCGTACTCTCGTCAGATAGGCCCTTCAGACTCGCTTGATTTCAAAGCCTTCCCTTTCAGTGTTAACGTAGTTTTGGAAGTCGCTCGTCGCCAACCTTCGGTTGACTCCTCGCGACTGGGTGTCCCGGCGAGTAGAATGCTGACAATGCATGCAACGCGATCGACAAACGCACGCGACAACCCCAGTTGGCCCCCGTGCGTATTTCCCGTTGTCATTTGTAGTTCTGGATCCTCAACCAGCGGCTGGCAAGACCTCAAATATTGGTACCTTCAGAGACCTGAATAATTTGGCGGGCACATAAGTATCCGTCGATGTTGATGTTGCGGAGGTAAATGTAGCGCTGCCAATGACGGCCGCATCAACTTCAAGTCTGCACATTTGTGTTGGTGCACCAGACCTTCACCATCTTGCTGCCATCTTGAATATAGATTTCACTAGGTAATCTCCCATTTTCACAATGGGTAGACAGATGTAAGTTTTAATATCAAAGTGTGGCGAGCGATATGGTATTAAGCAACCCCAAACCGTGAATTAGATGTGGATGAATGGGAGTATCGAAAGCAAAGATGAAAGCACCCTGTATGCGAAATGAACTCAACGCTATCGACCAAACCAGGACATCCACCCATTCTTGGGCTCAGAATTAGACTTCAAACTGTTGGTCCGACTGTGGCGAGGCAATAAAGGCGCCCGCTCACTAGTTTCCGACTCTGCAGATGGCAGACCGACATTGGGCGATCGTAAATCTGTCTCTGCAGCTGCCTCGAGAGCATCAGCTAGAGCAGTCCGAACAGCAACAGGGTTTTCTGAAGGTTCCGTGATGAGCCCCGGTACTGGATCTTCGTCAACTACAGGTGGCGTTGGACTCTGACTCGCTTCATGCGCATTGATATCACCAGTAGCCTCATTCCAGGAGTCTGGAGGGAAGAGGCTACTGATTCGCCTGCCGAAGTCATCAATGCCGAGGTTATGTTGGCGAATTTTCCAGGATATACACATGGCGAGGAGGCAACCTTGGAGAGTAGCTGCTACTGCAAAAGTTATCCAGCCTAAATCGATTTTTTAGTCATGTTCTCAGATCGAAATGAAATGCACAAACTTGTCCAGTTTGTTCCAGGCCGCAAGACGATACTGGTCACCATCAGTATACCGCCAGGTGTTTGAATCATCATCATTGGTATACTTAGCGCACCAACTAATTTAGTGCGATAAGTGTGTAGAAGTTGCGGCGCGTATTGGATTGCTGCAAGTAAGGCAGATGTGACACCAGTAAAAGTGGCCCATCGAGAAATTGCAAGTGGAATAGAACCATCAGGGTAGGGCGGCGCATTATGGAGAAGATACGCAGTTGTCACCGCCAGGACAAAACTAGGCAAATTAAATTTGAGTTTCTAGAAGAGTGTGGGCGAAAAGACAATCAGTCCTACAAGTGAATTCCCGCAATCCATGCAACGATGATGGAGAGACGCCATTCGGAGCCTCGCACCGGTTCTTTCGGGTATGGACTTTGAAGGAGCTGTTCGTGAGGTTCTATACAATCTTCCGGGTACTTGAGACGTATTGGATAATATATCATGTACAAGATGAAGCTGTTGAATGACTTTAGCTCCATTGTAGCCGATAAGAATTGACTCACTCACACAATCGAAAAGCATAACCATTGCAAACCAACTTGAATGACACCTGCTGACATCTCAAGACACGAGCCTAGACCCTATACGGAGTTCAAAACGCATAAGCCAAACGAGAAGCCTAGAAAACGAACCACGACACGGCAACATTTCACAATTGGAGCCTGAAGGGTGATCCTGTTTGAAAGGTGAATCTCAACTAGTATGGTTCTGCAGAAATAAAAACACACATGTTGAACATGCCTGACGCAGCAGATGCAGTCCCTAGAAGAAGAAAAACGGGGCTGAAACCCTCTGAAGACTTTGCATGGATAATACGGAAGTGCTGGGGTAGGTAGGATATGACGAGGCCACAACACAACCCGCCTGTTAAAAAGGCATTGAACCAGTCATGTTGCTGGGTTTACTTCAGACATAAATTATAGGCATTATCATGAAGAGATAAAGACTCACCGGCGTGCAAGTATCGAGCATAATCGAGGCTAAGAACAACGCAGCTGTATCTCACGTAACTCGTCAATGGTCATTCTCAACGGCCAAATGGCTTCTGTCATGTGATTCTCTTAGCTCTCAGGGGCTTCTGTGGACGCGATTCGACCTACCCAGAGAAGGGTTATCCAAGCCTTTGCTGCTATTCCTCATTTTGAATTAAAAGTACAATATTTTGAACCCATTGGGTTCCAGTGGAAATACAGGGGGAGGCCATAATTTCTGTGGATCATTCAGCCCGCTCCAAGAACCCCACACCTCCCGCTCGAACTTTACCCAAGAAGCTCTCATACCACTTTGCAATTAAGCTCATGGGCACCGCAACCTCCGGGGTAACCCCTCCACCTGTGAAACCAGAGATGTAGTTAAAAAGGTGCTTGACAATACGCTCCGCTAAAGCAGCAGGATCTCTAGTTAGATCGGGCCTTGATTCAACAAGCACGCCAGCGCTTTGCAATGATGCAAGCTGCACTTGGAGCTGAGCAAGTGGTTCGATAGACAAGCCAAGAATAGCTATCACATCTTAATCTTTTTGACCGTTAGGAGCTGCTAAAAATGAAGAGAATCTGTCTTGAGTGGCTGAGGTTGTAGAAGATGAAAAAGTGCTTCGAAGGCGGAAGATCGCCGACGGTTTCTCATTTGAGAGCCTAGTTGAGACAGAGGGTTGAGTTCCCTCTCTAAAATAAGGAGAGTACGTCAAATCCCTACATCCCAAGGAGCTGAAAGCCCTTCCCCGGCCAATATAAATGAACGGCACATCCGAAACCTTCTGGGAAAGGAACTGGGTAATTTCTCAGACGATGCAATCCGGGAAATAAACAATGACGTACCATCTCCTAAGAGAAACACACAAACATGATTGATAGCACTGGCGTTTGGTAACTCGAAGTAGGCGTGCGTATCGTCAACTTGGGTAAGATTTGTCTGTAGGAGGCGTCCTGCAACGCAGCAGCCAAACATTTTTAATAGAAGTCAACGAATAGACAAATCCAAAGAGATGGCTGTAATACTCTTCTTCGCGGAGAGAGCTCAGCTGAATTTGAAAGGGTAAGGGGAAATGGAAATGGAAATGGAAGCTAAGATC
Source organism: Crepidotus variabilis (assembly GCA_015657495.1). Lineage (NCBI taxonomy): Eukaryota > Fungi > Basidiomycota > Agaricomycetes > Agaricales > Crepidotaceae > Crepidotus > Crepidotus variabilis. The sequence goes on along the minus strand of MU157886.1, from coordinate 38,340 downwards.
ATCGTCGTTGGTTGCTGGAAAATGACGGAATGTGCCAGACATTTCCTGCGCTGGCCTCGGCCCGCCACGATCTTGACGCCCAAATTGTCGACGACGAAGAGATGGATTTTGTGACTAACTAGGACAATGTGCAGGAAGTATGTGGCATTATATCCTACAGCAAGGAAACCTAAGTAGAATGGGGAAAATGCGAATGGCCTGTGACGCGAAGACAGCAGATTTTATAGCAAAATTCTAAGACACAATCAACATAAGGGATTCAAACCTATGATGGATGGTTAGTCCGAGAGAGCTGAATACCCTTCATCTCCTTTCGCACCAGTACCACTGGATTTCGATAGCGTTCCAAAAACGCTGCTGGATCCTTCACCTTCTCTTCCGAAATCTTCTGATTTAGACATTGCATGCTTCTTCAGATAACTGCGATCTGTACCAACCCCTACAGCTCCTTTCCCTCTCGCGGAAGTAATGGACCGACGAAGGGAGGTCATCATCTCTTTCACGCGGGAAGATGACGGGGAATTCTTGGTGTGATTGGACGCAGCTGAACTCGTGGAGAACGTACTCGAGTGGGAGTAGGACTTTGCATGACCATGGCCTTTGGTACTGGCCGGGGAAGGAGAGTACGATTTGGGATCATACTTGAAAGGCTTGTCATCTGGGGCTCTCATCCGTTCCAGGGTAGTAGTCGCAGTCGAAGGAGCCCAGGGAGTCTCGAAATCCTCATCGTCATCGGAGGGTTTTCGGGATTTATGATTCGGGATCGCAGGAGCATTAGGCGGGAGACCCCTGTAAGAGCTGGTCGACGGAAGACCAGATATCGTGTTGTTTGTATCGGTGATCGGCATAGCACTGGCTAACGTCGACCTTTTCCGTGTTTTGTTCTTGCCTTTTCCCTTATTCGCAAACTTCGACTTGTTGTAGTACCCAGTCTCTGAAATTGACGAGGTTGTGATCAACGTAGGGGGAAGGATGTCGGCAAAGGTTCTAGGCGGCTCAGTAGATGTAGGAGATGGCGATGGTGAGTCGGAAGGGGTCGATATGAAAGAGTAGCTGTCCGAGTTGGCGTCATCGTCATCGTCCTCATCGATTTCAGACGATGGAGGAGAGTGAGTTGAGCGAGATGGCTTCGGCGGCTTCTCCGGAACTGTCGCAGAAAATGAAAGATTACTCTGGGGTGATTTGTACACTGGTATCCATCACATCTTACCTTGGATTTTTACCCTCATCCCCGAGCTTGGTGTGGGAGGTGCATGGTTTTGTGCAGGGGCGAGGTCTGCAGCATAAGTGACATGCTTCGTGGTCATTTGAGATACGAGGTTGAGAGTACGGCTCTGGAAGTGAAGATAGAAAAGGGTGGTCAGTTAGTAATCAAAGAATGAGGTGTATAGTTCATTCTAGATGACGAACCAGTAAGGTCTTCGAAATGACTTTGTGATTGTCTATCGTTGCGCCTTCTCAGAAGGTCTATGTGGTGTTTGAGATGAAATGAGTTCAAGGAGTGAAAATGTGTGATGGCGATATATAGCAAGTACTAGATGAGGTCCTTCGCAGGCTAGATTGGGATCCAGGCTGAAACGTCTGAAAGCTCGATAGTCTAGGATGTCAGGAGTGAGAGGAGGAGTTTCTATAGACCACGCCGTGAAGGTTGCCAAAAGTTTCGAAGGTGGAGTTGGGTGAAAAGGACTATGCAACGTTGTATCAGCGTGGTCCGCTGAAGATCAAACGCGATCACAATACAGCAATAGTGTGCTCAGAGTAAGAACATGGAACGTTATAGAACTGATTGTAACCAAGACCTGCAATCCTGTTGGTTATTTGTTATCAGAGCTGCATAGCATTGGTTGAGAAAATATACACGAAGCGATGCCATCTGCCCAGGCAACTTTGTTACTACCGGTGCCACCGTTTGTCACCCTCGAGGCTATTGCTCCGTGGTCTTCAGGCCATGATTTACCCGCGTCTAGACAAATTTAAAGTAATCGCGAAGCAGTCACTGGTCCATGTCGGAATTTCTCAGAAATAAAGGAGGTAGTCCGCAAGGAAGCAAGCAAAATTGCATAGCCACCAATCATAACAAAGGCGTTCCCGGACACTTGACTCATTTGAGCGCATTGCAAAAAAGGACCAAGCCTCTCTGATATAAAAAGACAGGTAAGCAAATATAATTAAAACGAACCCAAACGAAGGCGTTAATGAAATTGAATGATCAATCCAAAAGCTCGAAATACCCTTTGTCTCCTCCTTTGCCACTGGACTTTGTGCTTGGTATCGTATTGCGTTTTCCAGCTTTTCCTGACTTGGAAGACTTCTTCGTTATTGTGATGCTCAGGTCTGTGGGCTTTTCACTTTGAAAAGTACCAGCTGAGGAGATCGTACGCCGCAAAGTTTTCACCATTTTCTTCATAGCTGACGGCTTCCGCGGCATGAACATAGTATTAAAAGTGTTAGTGCCGTAGTCTGGTGACACAATTAAGAAGATCTTCAGAGTGAGTTTCATGGTGAAGAGTAAGACTTACGACTAGTTTCTTTTTCTTGCACACTCGTCTGTTCCATCGTAGTCGTTGCGACGGGTGGTGTACATGGTGAAGCGAAATTACCTTCAGGATGTCTCTTAGCCCGTTCTCTTTGCGAAGTCTGAGCATCCAACGAAAGGCCCCTGGTATGGGATTTTGAAGATGGAAGAACAGAGACCACATTCTCGGCGCCTGTACTAGGTGCGGAGCTTGTGACTGTAAACCTTCTTACCGCTTTGGTAAATTTTGATTTTTTATAATACTTCGCCGCAGAGAGTGACGAACTTGTTATCAAAGAAGGAGGGAGAATATCAGCAAACGACTTGGGTGTTTCGCCAAGATCCGCGGGGCTGGATGATACAGAGTCATAATCTGCGGAAATACTGACATCGCCATGGTATGAAGGTGCATCGTTTGTCATGGCAGAATTGTATCTTGACGAAACGGAAGGATAACCCAATCGAGTTGTTTCAGACTCTGGCGACATCGTGAGCTACGTATAGAAAAAAAGACACCCAAAGCTTTACAATACCTTGGAAATCCACCTTTGTGTTCGTGCTTGTACCTGAGGAGCGGAGTGCTTTATCCTGAGATTTGACAGGGACCTGGCCTGCAGCATAGTTGACACGTTTTGCAGTCATTAATGCAGATCGTCTGTTAGTGAAAAGGTAGATTTTGAGCTCGTGAGTTGGTATTTCAATAGATAAGAGTAAGCTTAGCAACGCACCGAACGCTTCTTCAATATTGAGAGGTTTGTTCGAAGGTAATTTTTAGTGCCCTTCGCAAGTTGTTCACTTGGGAAGGTCCAAGTCAAGCACAACGCCAAGTACAACGTTGTAGTCCGGTATTTTACAGAAGCCGCGTGTACATTAGCCACTACTGCGACTACGGAGGCACAACGGGTGAAATCGAACGAAGTTCAAATCACAACATTTGCTGTCTGGGTCAAATTCTGGTAACCACTGTGAGAATCCACAACTCACAACTGCTGAAGAAAATTTACTGTTGATAGTCATTCATGGTCGGAAAATAGTGAGATGAGAGAGCTTACCTGTTAATAACAATTCTAGGTGGGTGACAATCTAGGTTGGGTTTGAGAAGGATCATGCTTGGTTCAGAATGATTAGTGATACCATCAGTGCACTATTTTTACCACACTCCCTCTGACTATACCATGCACCAACCAGCTCAATACTCTGACCAAATGGCTTATTTTAGACATCTTAGTTACTAACGATCTTCAAGAGATTGGTGGTACACTACCACAGATAGAAGCAGCAATAATGCATAGCATCGAAGGGTCAATCCAGCCAGAAGAATCACAATTATTCAGAAATAAATATACTTTGCAGTCTTTTCAGAGTGTATGTAGAGCTTTACCATATGCCCGCAGCCATAGTATTCACCGCCGCTCTCGCCACCCGTGCCTCCATGAGAGAATTAGCCAAATCAATGGCAGCGAGGTTCTTTTCGCGAATTTGTTCTGCAAAAGCCATTTCAGACTTGGTGATGTACTCCTCGATTTGTTCGTGCCAAGATTCTGGGAGGCGGTATGCTGTTGAGCCATCCTCAAACTCGACAAACCAGCGATCTTCCTCCACGAGTGAAAGTGTGATATACTAGTAGAATGGTCAATCTGGCAGTTCAAGCTACAAGAAAGAATTGATGTTCGTACTTTGACTTTCCTAGACTGAGCGCGGTGCTGCTTTAGAAGGTTGACCAGTTCTTTGAGACCAGGGCTGAATGCGATCGAGCCATCATCTCTAATGATAATCCACTGGTCCCCAGCGCCAAATGAGACGCAGCGGATATCCGACTGGCTCTGCGAGTTGCGCAGATTGTTTCCCATGCTCTTGGGTAGACCAGCCCAGAATTCCTTCCCACCCGCGACACAGAAATATCCTGTAAACGGATATTGCACGATTGAGCTTCAGGACTGGCTAAGAATGTCGCGACAACGCCGGTTAGTTTGCCAGCTAGACAGGGGCTATATCAGCCACATGAACCAGCTTCAGGAAGTGATCCAAACTGGCCAAAGTACTCACAGACAGAATTGGTCGTGTTGATGAACCAATCATCTTGACCAATGGAAAGTGCGATGATCATCTCATTGGCGGCGAATTTCTCCTTGATCTTGGCTATCAAATCAGAAGGAATGGTATCCCTGAGCAAACATAGAATTTAAGAGGTTGAATCGCGTGTATAAACAGGTTGATACGTACCAAGCAATTTCAGCCCCTGAAATTACAACATAGCCGTTGTTGGAAGAGAACGCAAAGATCATAAAGGGCACGACTAGGGATTTTTCAAGTATTGAGGAGGAATTCTAGCGGCCTAGTCTTAAGTTGTAGTGGGAACTAGCAAAGCCAGCATGGAACATGTAAACTGGAGGCGACGCCGACTAAGACCTCAGGAACACCAATACACCGCCGCAGACAACAAGACACAGAGTTTTTATGTCACCGCAGGGGGAAGTACACACGTCTCTCAAATATTTCAAACAACTTGCAACACATTTAGTTTTCCATTTGTTCGACCAGCGACACACCAAAATTATGGAAGAAGAGCCAAATGTAACGCTGACCATGCCATCTGATTAGTAGACTCCAGCGTAGCTAGATTGTTCAACAAATTTCTGTTGTTCTGGTCTGCGATCCTCTGCACAGCTGCCACAGTCTTGGTTGACCCCCTCACTTGTCCGGCCCGAGTGACCATATCCAGCGATTTCTTGGTGTACTCCTGTACTCGCTCTTGCCATGATGGAGGGAGGCGAGTCATCGTTGAACAGTCTTCAAATTCGATAAAGTACAAATCTGGGTTGTCAAAGGAGAGAGTGATGAACTGCAATGATAGATTGTGGTTAGCAACAAATCGATACGATTTCTATTATGGGCAAACGCACTTTGACATTCTTGTTGGCTGCACGAGACTCTTTTAGTTTATTGGCCAAGTTTTCAGTGATACCGCTGAATGCCATCGACCCGTCGTTTCGGACGATGACCCATTGCTCTTCAGCCCCAACTGTGATACAGCGAATCCCAAATTTGCTCGTTGAGAATCGGATGTTGTCCGACAAAGATTTTGGCAGACCATCCCAGTACTGACTCTTGTCCGTTTCGCAGAAGTAGCCTGTGGGGTTGTGTGGCATGAAGATAAAACTTTCGATGTCGGCTAGTTTGATGTTCTGTGCTTGAGCCTCGGGGCTCGTGAGGAAAGTCATAACCGCGCCAGAATTGTGACAGCCTGTTGAAGAACATGAGTGCCCTCTATCTAACAGAAAAATGAGTGGATGTCATACGTACCAACAGAGGTCGTTGTGTTAATGAACCAGTCATTCTTACCAATAGAAACTGAAAGTACGTTGTCGTTCCCTGAAGCGGCTTCTTTAATTTTAGTTACTAAACCTTCGGGTATAGATGACCTTCACAAAAGATGAATTGAAATAATGCAGGTAGCAGACTTGATACACACCAGGCAGACCCAGTTCCACAGGAGACAACATAACCCTCACTAGGAGTCGAAGAGAACGCAAAAAGTACCATGGTAAGTGATCGTGGACGAGCTTGGAAAGGCTTCAAATTGTCTCCGTGGGCTTTATAGTCGAGTCGACGCAGCACTCTGCATTGAGAGACGACATGAGAGTGTCGGTACAGCTTACACTACTTTCTAGCATGTCCAGTCAGGAACGGTTGACGTGCCAAGCATATAAGGATTGGCCGATTGCTCTCGAGCGTCCTGCAGAGCCAAGCGAAGATGCCAGATCTCACAGCAGCTCTAGCTACTTGGGCGCTTGTGAGCGTTGTCCTCTGCCTTCCCAAATTGAATTGGTGGTAAACGAAAGACGCGCCAAATCAGGCTTTGAGGCGCATCAAACTCAGGCTAGGCCGAGTAATGACATACGATGGTGATGTCATTTTCGGGCGTCAGAACTTAATTTTGAGAGTGCACCAGCGAGGGTAGTAGTAATAAGATCGGTACGGTTGGATCCGGAGGCACAAATACAAAAAAGAAACATAAAGCCTTTACCAGTACTCCTGGAGCTATTGATTAGCCTTGATCCCGAGCTGTGGGTCCTAATCCAAAGGCTGCAGCCTCGACTTGGTCAATCGTCGGATTTCGCTGCTGAAGGTAGCATGCTGAGGCGGTCATACACATCCGCACGGCAATCGTTTACCGTGCGTCTGGATTCTGGAATAGAATCCTAAACATCTAAGCTGAGACGAGATCTATATTGGTTACCGGAAGGTGCAAACCACATGTTGGGGGCTACATGATTGATGTCTTGAGTAGAAGTTTTCGGAGGGTTGTGGTCTCAGAGACTACTACTGAACCCCGAAACGACGCCGGTTAGCCTTCCATGCGGACCACTGAGCAATTTTCTTGAGCTGATCCAGTTCTAGAGATATGGCCTGAGATGAGAAGTTCATCCGCCTGGAGAGCGGCTCTATCCATAGCTTCAGCGTAAGTCGCATCGTGCCAGACAGCGAGCTGTCTGTTCATAAATCAAATTGGGCGTTCTCTTTATATATATACCGTTCCTCTACTTGTGGCCCTGGGGTATTAAAGCAGGCAGGTTGTCCACGTATGTGGCTGCTGACAGTAGTTGTGTATGGCATGAGATAATCCGCGGACTGCGGGCTTGCGAAGCCTGAGGCCGCTGGACCTGGATTGCAGAAAATTCTCACTGCAGTGATTACGAGGAGGGCTTTGATGAGTTTTCTCCGAAGCCTAACAACGACCCGACGAGTGAGTAACAGTGACGTCGAGGATGAACCTGAAGACATTTCAACATGCAACACTTGGTATGAAGTCATCTTGATGGCGGCGCAAAGATTTTTATGTGAGGGACATCAGCAAAACGGCTGCAGCACTGCGTCTCGATGTGAATCGAGTGCGGTTGACCAAACGAGTCCGTGATGCAGTGGCCGCAAGCAGCCACCCGTGCTCAATGGTTCTTCCTATTACTATCGCCAACACATGAGCATAATATACTGTATTAGTGATCCACACGATTTCAAACAAAAATTTAGCTGAGGAAAAAGGAAGAAAAATCAATGCCGATACGAGCCGGTGCGGTGTTTGTAACTGAGTGTTTCGTCATTTGGGTCTGCCACCGTCAACAAGGCTCCTCCTCAACACCACAGCCCGTCTCTCCTCCCACCCTTTTCCCTCAATGCCGCCCCGTCCTGGGCAACCACAAAGCCAGGAGGGCTATCCATCCTCGTCGCCGTCCCTAGAAACGCACTCAAATGACCCATTTGCAACCGCAAACCGAGGTCGCTACTACGATAACGAGTCGGACCATGTTGAATACGTCTCAAGGCGCGACTACCGCGAAACCTACAGCTCAGAAGTCAGCAATACTGGCATGAATGACTATGATAACAATGCCAATTATGACTACCGTTAGTTTTGGATTTTTCTAGATTTTCTGACTTTTTTGGGTTGACTTTGTTGTTTTGAACCAGCCCACCCTGATACCAATTCTGACCCCGATGAATATGGCCAACGGCAAGCTCCTTCACAGGAATCGCTGCCTCCACAGAGGCCTGGTTATCCAGACTCATCAACGCCAACATTTACCGAGTATTCAGGTGGTGGTCAGGCTGGGGTGAGGGATGCATACCCTGCCTGGAGTGCAGAAAGGCAGATACCTCTGTCGAAGGAGGAGATAGAGGATGTGTTTTTGGATCTTACCCAAAAATTCGGCTTTCAGGGAGATTCTATGCGAAATATGGTGAGTCTATGTCTGGCGTCGTATGAACATTCTTCCTTGGCATCTACGCAGCATCAGACAACTTTAGAGTTGTTTGACCGTTGTCTAGCCTTTAAATTGGCACATCGAGGTATCGTGGCTCACTGTTGGCTCGATGAGCTTCCGACTGAAGTTCTCAGTCGATGAAGCTTACGCTTCTTCCCAAAGTACAGAATTTGGACATTCTCTTGGCTCTCTATTTCATCTCCACTACAGGCTCCGTAGCCTAACTCTCCCCGATATCTTTCTATGTCTGGGAGATTGGTTCCCGGCGATGAATAATTCTGCTTCTTCGCTCTTGGTTGATGGTCAGCGGGCCCTCTCGCTGCCCATTTGATGTTCTTCGAATTGGAATGAATTAGAATGATGTTAACTAATGTTCCTTTTTGTCTTACAGTTCGATTTCTTGATGCAACTTCTCGACAGTCGAGCATCTCGAATGTCGCCAAATCAAGCCCTGATATCTCTTCACGCCGACTACATCGGTGGCCACAACGCAAATTACCGTAAATGGTATTTCGCAGCACAGCTCGACCTCGACGACGCAATTGGTCAAACGCAGAACCCTGGTGTTCGACGTCTCAAATCTGTTAAAGGGGGCAAACGAAACCCTCACGAAAAGTCCCTCGCTACGGCTCTAGACCGATGGCGGGAAGCTATGAACAGCATGTCGCAGTATGACAGACTCCGACAAATTGCACTGTATCTTCTTTGTTGGGCTGAGGCTGCGCAAGTAAGGTTTGCGCCCGAGTGTCTCTGCTTCATCTTCAAGTGTGCAGATGATTACTATCGGTCACCCGAGTGCCAATCAAGGGTCGAGCCAGTACCTGAAGGGTTGTATTTATGAGCAGTAGTCAAACCCCTTTATCGATTCATTCGAGACCAGGGGTACGAAGTCGCTGATGAAAAGTTTGTGCGGAGAGAGAGGGATCATGCGGAGATTATTGGGTATGATGATGTCAATCAACTGTTTTGGTATCCCGAGGGCATTGCGAGAATCGTGCTCAACGACAAGGTCAGTCTTACTTTCTGTTTTGAAGTAAATAGTTCTTGGTTACTGATACAATTGTTCGACAGACCCGACTCGTCGATTTGCCGCCGCATGCTCGATTCATGAAGTTCGACCGCATCGACTGGGGTCGCGTTTTCTTCAAGACATACTACGAAAAACGATCCATTGGTCATTTGTTCGTCAATTTCAACCGAATCTTCGTTATCCACATCGCCATGTACTACTTCTACACATCCTACAACTCCCCCAGCATCTATAAAGTCCCGAAACGCGATTCCGCAGCTATGACCTGGTCGGCTGTCGCTCTTGGTGGAGCTGTGGCAACAGTTATCATGATTATCGCCACTTTTTTCGAATTCTCCTACATCCCGACGACTTGGAACAACACGTCGCATCTTACGAGGCGGCTGGTTTTCCTATTCATCACTCTCGGATTGACCTGCGGTCCTACTTTCTATATCGCCATCGTCGAACACAATGGCACAGGCGGTTCACTGGCTCTCATCCTCGGCATTGTCCAATTTTTCATTTCGGTGGTTGCTACGCTTCTCTTCGCTGTCATGCCCTCCGGGCGGATGTTCGGCGATCGAGTTCGTGGAAAGTCAAGGAAATACCTCGCGTCGCAGACATTCACGGCGTCGTACCCCGCTTTGGAGAGGAAAAATCGAATCGGCTCAGTCTTGCTATGGATTCTCGTCTTTGGATGCAAATTCACGGAATCCTACTTCTACCTCACCCAATCGTTCGGCTTACCCATTCAAGTCATGGTCGGCATGAAGATCCAAGGATGCCGTGATCGCTTCTTTGGGAATGCGCTCTGTACGAACCAAGCGGCGTTCACGCTAACGATCATGTACATCATGGACTTGATTCTGTTCTTCCTGGATACCTTCCTATGGTACATCATCTGGAACACGGTACTCTCAGTGGCAAGGTCCTTCACACTAGGCTTGTCGATTTGGACGCCATGGAAGGATATCTACGCCAGATTGCCGAAGAGAATTTACGCGAAGTTGCTGGCTACGCAAGATATGGAAGTCAAGTATAAGCCCAAGGTTGGTTCCTATGTGTCTTCAGCATATGATGTTACTCATGTTCTTTCAGGTCCTCGTCTCGCAAATTTGGAATGCCATCATTATATCGATGTACAGAGAACATCTCCTTTCTATCGACCATGTCCAGAAGCTCCTATATCATCAAGTCGACAATGGTGCCGGCGGTCGTCGAAGTCTCCGCGCACCTCCATTCTTCTTATCTCAAGCCGACAAGGGACCCAAGGGCGAGTTCTTCCCTCCGGGAAGCGAAGCCGAACGTCGCATCTCCTTCTTTGCCCAGAGTTTGACCACAGATATCCCCCAACCTATTCCGGTTGATGCCATGCCGACCTTCACGGTCCTTGTACCCCATTACAGCGAGAAGGTTCGATTTCTTTGATTCATTCTTTCGATATGAACTCTGAACTGACTGGCATATTTCATTGTGTAGACTCTCTTGTCTCTGCGCGAAATTATCCGCGAAGAAGATCAGAACACCCGTGTCACCCTCCTGGAGTGCCTCAAGCAGCTTCACCCGATCGAATGGGAGAATTTCGTCAAAGATACCATGATTCTCGCTGAGGAGTCCGCCATGTTCAACGGTGTCAACCCGTTTGCCAATAACGAGAAAGGCCAATCCAAGGCCGACGACTTACCCTTCTATTTCATCGGTTTCAAGAGCGCCGCTCCCGAATTTACTCTCCGTACTCGTATCTGGGCCGCCCTTCGCGCTCAGATACTCGACCGGACTGTTTCTGGTATGAAGAATCACTCGAAAGCCATCAAACTCCTTTATCGCGTCGAAAACCCTGAGGTGGTTCAACTCTTTGGCGGAAACACGGATAGACTGGAAAGGGAACTGGAGAGGATGGCAAGGAGAAAATTCAAGTTTGTTGTGTCAATGCAGCGGTATTCTAAGTTCAACAAGGAAGAGCATGAAAATGCCGAGTTCTTGTTGCGGGCCTATCCCGACCTTCAAATCGCCTACCTCGAGGAAGAGCCACCACGCAAGGAAGGTGGTGATCCGCGCATCTTTTCGGCTCTCATCGATGGTCACAGCGAATTCGTTCCCGAAACAGGCCGCCGTCGTCCCAAGTTCCGCATTGAACTCCCCGGAAACCCGATTCTTGGTGATGGTAAATCTGATAACCAGAACCACGCAATCATTTTCTACCGCGGCGAATATCTCCAACTCATCGACGCTAACCAAGACAACTACCTTGAAGAATGTCTCAAGATTCGCAACGTCCTCGCCGAATTCGAGGAGTATTCCATCTCTAATCAAAGTCCGTATGGTCAATGGAATCACAAAGACTTCGAGGCCACTGATCGCCATCGTTGGTGCTCGTGAATACATCTTCTCGGAAAACATTGGTATCTTGGGTGATTTGGCTGCAGGGAAGGAACAGACGTTCGGTACCTTGGCCGCAAGGTCAATGGCATGGATAGGAGGTAAACTGCACTATGGACATCCTGATTTCCTCAACGCTCTGTACATGACAACTCGCGGAGGCGTCTCGAAGGCGCAAAAGGGTCTGCATCTTAACGAAGATATCTGCGCCGGCATGAATGTGTTTGGACGAGGCGGAAAGATCAGGCATATGGAGTATTACCAATGTGGAAAGGGTCGTGATCTCGGTTTTGGAACTATCCTGAACTTCCAGACAAAGATTGGGACTGGTATGGGCGAACAGCTTTTGAGTCGCGAGTACTACTACCTTGGCACGCAACTCCCTAGTAATCGCTTCGTTACATTCTATTACGATCGCCCTGGATTTCAGATCAATAACATGTTGGTCATCGTCTCAATCCAAGTTTTTGTCGTTACCCGTAAGTTTTGGTTCCGTTTTGTGATTCCAGCTACTAATTACTCTGCCAATTCTACAGTGGTCTTTTGGGCACTCTTAACTCAACAGTCCGCATTTGCAAGTACACTCCGTCAGGCCAATTTTCGGGTGGTCAGGCAGGTTGTTACAATCTTGTTCCCGTCTTTGAATGGATTGTCCGCTGCATCATCTCCATCTTCCTGGTATTCATGATATCTTTCTTACCGCTCTTCCTTCAAGGTTGGATCTCTATTATTTCCGTGTTTGTTCGGTGCTGATTTCATCTTCTAGAACTTGTTGAGCGCGGCACATGGAAAGCTATTCTCCGGTTAACCAAGCAATTCTGTTCATTGTCACCAATATTTGAAATTTTCTCGACGCAAATCTACACCCACTCCATTCTAAGTAATTTAACATTTGGAGGAGCTCGGTACATCGCGACCGGACGTGGTTTCGCAACAACGAGAATTTATTTCAACATCTTATTCTCCCGCTTTGCTGGTCCCAGCATCTATCTCGGCATGAGGACACTCATTATGCTTCTCTACGTGACACTTTCGCTCTGGACTCCCTACCTCATTTACTTCTGGATCTCGATCTTGTCACTATGTATTGCGCCCTTCTTGTTTAACCCGCATCAATTTGTCTTCTCCGACTTCATCATTGACTACCGGTGAGTTTTACTCGTTCCGAATCTTGCTTTTCTAACAGTATATTCAGCGAGTTTTTACGATGGATGTCACGTGGAAATTCACGCTCGCATAACAACTCATGGATTGGATACTGTCGCCTCTCAAGGACTATGATCACGGGATACAAGAAGAAGAAACTAGGACACCCATCCGAAAAGCTGTCGGGAGACGTTCCAAGAGCTGGCTGGAGGTCAGTTTGGTGGTCGGAGATCATTTTCCCAATATGCATGGCCATTTTGTTCGTTATCGCCTACATGTTCGTCAAGTCATTCCCCAATCCGGACGGCAAGTTCCCACCAAGCCCTTTGATTCGTATTGCAGTTATCTCGCTGGGCCCCATTGTATGGAATGCCGCCATACTATTGGTACTCTTCCTGGTGTCGCTCTTCCTTGGCCCCATGCTCGATCCCATGTTCCCCAAATTTGGATCGGCCATCGCTTTCATCGCACATGTTTTGGGTGTTATAGGAATGCTCGGCTTTTTCGAATTCTTGGTAAATATCTTGGTTGATTTAGTGTTTTAACTCGTGTTTACGTTTTACAGTGGTTCCTTGAAGCTTGGGACACGTCACATGCGGTCCTTGGGCTGATTTGCGTTATCAATGTACAGCGCGCAGTCCACAAAGTCCTAATCTCTGTCTTCCTATCTCGAGAATTCAAGCACGACGAGACCAATCGTGCGTGGTGGACAGGCAGGTGGTATGGTCGTGGGCTTGGATCCCACGTCATGTCCCAGCCTGCTCGAGAATTCATCGTCAAAATTATCGAGTTGTCTCTTTGGAGCTCAGACCTCCTTCTAGGCCATTTCCTCTTGTTCATGCTTACCCCACCTATTCTCATCCCGTATTTCGATCGTTTCCACGCTACTTTACTATGTGAGTACAACCCATGTGGTCGCACTGAGTAACGCGCGCTGATCGTGCTTTAGTCTGGCTGCGCCCATCCAAGCAAATTCGTGCACCTCTATTTTCGATCAAACAGAAACGACAGAGACGCTGGATAGTGAGCTGCATTATTCTCGACCTTGTGGTCTGATTAACTGACTGCATATTATAGGTTATCAAATACGGACTGCTGTATGTGGCCGTCATCGCCGTCTTTGTCGTCCTCATTGTTTTGCGTAAGTTTCAATATCAAAGTAAGTTAAGCGTATTCTAATGACCTCTTTTAGCGGCTACTCTTCGGAATAGCGTAAAACTTAATTGCACGCTCTGCGACAATCTGTAATGGACTTCATCTTCACGACCCTAATAGAGACTTCTGCGCTTACTACCACTCATGTCATTTAATTATATCCTTCACGCTGCTGGTTTCCCGCTGCCATGGACTTCTCTTTGTTGGTAAACTCCGTTGCCGGTTTACTTTGGATCAGCCTTCTACCTGCATGGACATTTATTGTACGCCTACCATACATGACAAAATATGACTTTATCTTGTTCTTTCGTCCGGTTAATGTCGGCGTTATGAGACCGCCTTACGCATAGCCTCGAACCGAATCCAGGTGTGTCTCCATCCTTCAGGAACTCTCCTTTCGACACTGTCTTCGCCAAGGGTATCGCTCTATATTTTAGGTCCTTATCCAACCTCTGTAGCTGGAAGGAAGGCTCAGGGCAAACTATTTTTGTGGAGTGAAACAACCGCCAGGCGGCAAAGTGGAGCTTGAAACATGTGGGCATTACTTGGCTGCTCACCTACGCTACATTTGCATGGGTGTCGCTGCGTTCATTTGGCGCTTACATACACTCCGCTTCCTTCCTGGTGCTTGGCTGTGGTGATAAAACCCCTAGAGCTGCTTATGAATATTTGCAAAATAGCTGGACGACGATTAAAAGATCAACATTTGGCCACTTGTTCATTCGGCTTCCCAGTCATTTCTCCATCTAACCCGAGTTAGTTTTCATCATGAAGAGCGTTCAACTTTTCGCTGCATCTTTACTTCTATCTCAAGTTTCGGCGCGCACTTTCACTGTTCGTTGGGGCCACTATTTTTGTAGAAGTGTAGCTGAATGACTGTTGGTAATTTGCTTCTAGGTCATTAACAACTGCCCTTTGACCATATGGTAAGCGTTTTTGCTTAACATTTGCCTCCACTGTGCTGAATTGTCTCAGGCCGGCCGTAAGATGTTTTGTGTGTTATCTAGACCAGAACTCCAGATACATTTAGATTTTTACCGACCTAAATGTGGCGCAGAACGTACCCAACCATCCTACAGGGTACGTCAAACTTTGGCCATTCTGCTCTCTAGATGCAGTATTGACTTCCCACCAGGTGGGAAGCACTACCGGGGAGTCGTGTATCATTCACTGTTCCAGATAATTGGAAAGCTGGTCGTATCTGGGTATAATTCTCTTTTCTCCGCTAAGCGCCTAAGGTTTACAGACCCCAGGGTCGTCGAAACTGCAACTTTAATAGTAATACCAATCCGGGTCCCAACTCTTGCTTAGACGGGGGGTGCAACGGAGGTCTGCTTTGTGATCCAAATACTGGAACCGTCCGTTGCATGCATATTTGATCGCACCTTTTTGACGCTTAATTTTAGGGTCTACCTCCAGCTACGGTGGCCGAGTGGACTCTTCAAGGGGACGGTAATCGTGACTACTACGATGGTAAGTGTTGGCTTAGTGATTTTCCGGCCTTTACCTACCTCTCCTCAGTCTCTCTTGTTGATGGTTATAATTTGCCAATGCGAATTGACAATAACAAAGGATGCGCGAAGGCCGATTGTCCAGTTGACCTGGGACCCAATTGTATGTGATGACTTTACGCTCAACTAAAATCTTTAACTTGATCACCTTGTAGGCCCAGATCCATTGAAAGGGCCATTTGATGCGAACGGCTTCCCAGTTGGGTGTAGAAGTGCTTGCGACGCCAATCTAAGCGGCAACCCAGGTAACCTTTGGAGACATTATTAGCAAATAGATTTCTGATAGTTTATTATAGCGGATTCCCCTAACTGTTGCTCTGGGTCTCACAACACACCAGCAACCTGCCCAGCAGCTGGTAAATCCCTAGCATCTTGATATAGCGATGAGTTAATGTATCAAATATGATACCAGGTGTACAATACTACAGCTACTTCAAGCAAAACTGCCCGAACGCTTACGCGTTCGCCTACGATGAGTCCAGTGGCACTGCACTTTTCGCATGTAGCTCTACACTCCTGGCCGATTTTACTCTGACTTTTTGCCCTTAAATTTATTGCTTTAATAAAGTTGATTACTTTTTTTACTGTTTAAATCCTCATGTGTTCGTTTCTTATATTTATTGCATATACAATCCTAACCGAAGCCAACCGGACTTGAAGAACTCGTAAGCATGTGCAGGCGTTCATTTTGGATAGGAGTTTCACGCGCTCAGGCGTAGTTTTCTAAAGTTGAGTGATGTTGCTGCTTCTGCTGTGTTGCATTGACCGGCATTTCTATTTCCAGAGAAGGACTCGGGTGGAACAGAGTTGCAACGACCGGCCCCGAAGCTAAGAATCTTTCAAATTGTCACGTATGAACCACTCGTCAGGGCTTGTGATCATGAGCATGTGAACAAGCTGCAGGGACTTCGAGCCAAAGACTGGATGTAGAGTCACTGCAAGTGAAAACTGATCTATCTTGGATTACAGAAGTCTCATCTGCATATGGCTCCCCTCTCGAGTTGGGCAGACAAATTCGGGTCCTGTACTTTGAATTTGCATAAAAGGAGGGAACGGTTATCTGTTTGCAGCAAGAAACCAGCTTTCTTTACACCTGACACAATCATGAAGAACATTCTTCTCGCTGCTTCCGCTTTATTCGTCTCAGGAGTTGCTGGTAGGACCTTCACGGTAAGCTTCTATATTATTGCTACGCGTAACAGCGCTCACTTTATTTCTCATGGTTAGGTCTATAATGCTTGTCCATTCACCATTTGGTTAGTACACCAAAAATCTTCGCGCGAAAACACTTAATGACTTTTGTCCCTCTCTTTTCTTAATAGGCCTGCGGTCTGTAACTGTAATTTTGTTTGCTCTGACATACTTAACATAAGATATGTAGATGTTCACCGACCTGAACGTTGCCCCCAACAGGCCTAACTATCCCACCGGGTGCGTACTTCTGTGTTCACTGGCACCTGTTGTGGTACTTAAGACCGTTGTTCTTAATTAGGTGGGAGGCAGGATCGTTCACTAAGGTGTCGTTCACCGTCCCTGATAACTGGAAAGCTGGTCGCATTTGGGTAAGAAGATGATTTTGCTGTCCGTGTTCACTACTAACAACAACTGCAGGCCAGACGCAATTGCAATTTTGCATCTAACCCAGGTCCCAACTCTTGTCTCGATGGAGGTTGCAACGGTGGCCTTCAGTGTGATATCCACTCTGGGACTGTAAGTAAACAAGCTGACAACTTTGAGTGTCGTGAGCTCATCACTGCTCCAGGGTGTGCCTCCCGCAACGGTCGCAGAATGGACGCTCCAAGGAGATGGAAACAAAGACTACTACGATGGTATACTTGGTTCCTCGCGCAATTGATAAACAACATCCTGATGTTCTGTGGTTAGTTTCCTTGGTTGATGGGTATAACCTTCCTATGCGCATCGACAACAACAAGGGCTGCCCCGTCCCATCTTGTGCCGTTGATCTCGGACCCAACTGTGGGTGTTTTTATTAAATTTGCTCCGTATCATCCTGACATTTTTCACGAACCAGGCCCTGCTCCGCTCAAGGGGCCATACGATTCTTCAGGATTCCCAGTTGGCTGCAAGAGTGCCTGTGTCGCCAATTTGAGTGGCAACCCTGGTCAGTTGTCAACTATCTAGAGATAATACTTTAGCTTATTTTGTTTTAGCCGACTCCCCCAACTGCTGCTCTGGATCGCACAGTACCCCGCAGACTTGCCCTAGCTCTGGTAAGTTTGCTGGGAATTAAAAATATACAAGCTATTACTCACCCAAACTAGGTGTTGCCTACTACAGCTACTTCAAGGGCAACTGCCCTAACTCGTATGCATATGCTTACGATGAGTCGTCTGGCACTGCTTTGTTCACATGTGACTCGAACCTCAAGGCTGATTATACCTTGACCTTCTGCCCCTGAGCCAGATCCAAGCGTCGAATAACACTTTTCAACTTCTTCTCTCTTGGATAAAATTGCTTGGGACAAACTTCTCTATACCTCGAAAACTATCGATGTGCCACAAATTTCTCAGAATAGTAATCTTATTTTGCCGATCAGATGTATTCACCATATATGGTTGCGTGATCAAAAGCGACCATGTGCTGATCAGACGGCTCGAAGACGATTCAAGGGGCGGTAGTAGAATAAGCCAAAGCTAATAACATATATTGAAGAGTCGGCAGACAAGTTACCCATGGACTAGAAGGGCATCGTCAAGCACAGCTGATGAGCCTTCAAGCGGCGAGCAAAAGATTTTCTAGATATGTGAGGAGATAGGGTAGGTGACGGGGGGTGTCGCTTTTTCAGGTGCGTGTTTAACGAGTGTGGTGTGGTTAAGGAAAGTGTTGATAACAACGGAGAGCAAACACAGAACGCCGAGAGCAAAGACAAATCCAAACAAGTAAAATAAAGCAATTGAAAATGTCCAGAGTCAAGTAAGCGATTAATCCAAAATGAGTAACGGATTGCCAAGATGAATACTACGATAATGAAAATGCGGGGGGTAGGGTATCTATGTGAAGATGGATTTGACTTTGATAGGTTGATATGCTACACTTCGAATTGAAACTGGAATGAATGAATGAAAATTTGAATTCCGAAAAAAGGTACAAATGTTGAAAGCGGGCCAAGAGATGAAATTGAGAAGGGAGAAGACGGGATAAATCTTTTCCTTAGCAAGCAATGGGAGCTTGACTTTCTTCGAAGAGAGAGCTGAGGGACGGCCTTGGATGACCCAGTCCAAGAGCAGAGGCTGAGGCAGAAAATTTTGACTTCTTCCTTCCTCCAGCGCCACGTAAGCCACCAATAGACCTCGGAAGATCCATAGCGAGCGTGAACTCTTCTTCCTGAGCTTCCAGGTCAAGGATAGGAATGGATGGTAGAGGTTTTGTAGGGGATTTCAAGTCGATAGTGCTGGTATTCATATCTCCCAATCTTCCGAATCCAGTAACGTCGTATTCTCTGGCAGCATTGACATCAATCTCAAGTTCAGGTCGATAGATTTCAGAGCCCATGCGAATATTTTCAGTTCTTCGAGAAGATGGAAGGGGCGGGCTGCGAGCACGGCGAGGAGGGAATGTTGAGGGAGCGGATTTTGAAAGGGTCGAATATTTGGGAGGAGAAGTGGAAGCTGCGAAATTGATGGGTTGACATAGGATGCTGTTTGAGGCATTCGACATATCAGGAGATTCTTTCTTGGGCACAAAGATGCTACTGGTTCGGATTCGAGGTCGAATTTTCGGGCGCTCCAGATGAGCGGACATGTCAAATTTGAACTCATCTTCGTCTTCGTCTTCAGAGAATAGATCCTCTTCATCACCATGGACAATGAAGTCGTTGCCATTTGCATGCTGGTGGAAGTCGAAACCTCCAAAGCCGAGCTCAACGTCAATATCGCGAGGATCCTCAAGAGCATCGTCATCGTCTAACAACGTCTCTGGAACAATGAACTGCGGGCCGGCAGCTGTATTGTCTTCTCCTTCGCTTTCGACAGCAACTTCATCACAACCCATAAACGTAGACAAGCTCCGGTCTTTCCTCTTTCCACGCATCGCACCATATCGACTGCTCCCTCCTAAGGCAACCCTGAACTCCATATCAACGGCTTCTTCACCTTCACCTTCGAGTTCTTCGCTAACAGGGAACAGCCGTCCAATGCCATGCGTAGCGGTGATCCCAAACTCAGCAGGATCCTTGCCTCTGACGTGGTTGCGTCGTCTCCTTGAGCCACCTCTAGTGTCAAGCGGCGATGGTCCGGGAAACTCTTCGTACAGTTCAAACTCCCGCTCCACCTGTGTTTGAGATGGCTGGGCCTCTAAAGGAACATCATTGAAAAAGAGTTCATCGGTTTCGGGACCTCCGAAGACTGGGAAGCTCTCCACAGATACCATGGTGGACACCACTACACCATTCTGAGCCGCTAGTGCATCCATCTTCTCTTGGTCTTTCCGTACATCCTCTGCCGTCCAAGAAAACCTGGCGAGTGGGCTGCTCTGGAAAGGCATTGCCAACCCATACTGACCAAGCCCACCACCAGTTGACTGTTTCAACACCCCGCAGCTCCACGCCCGCCTCTTACTCCGCACAGCGAGGATTTCGAGGCGATTGCGGATTTCGTCGGAAGTAATACGGGCTTGACTTTCGGCGAACATTGCGAGCTGCCAGAGACGCTCTCGGAGATCAGTGAGTGTAGTGTACTCGTAAAGGGCAGAACCAGAAAGGTTCTGAGAAAGCGTTGTTGGGCGGGATTGCAGGACGGGCCGTGTCGGTGTGAGGTCTTCGTACTGGAAAGATGTTGGCGTGGTAGGTGAGGAAGGAGGTGAAGGGGTGGTCGGAGTCAAAGGTGGAGAGTCAAGCTCTTTGTTAAATCGGTAAGACGACAGAGAACCTTGAGAATGCGAAGACGCGGATGTAGCAGGTCTTGCCGGGAAATAAGCCATATGCGAGCTTGATGAAGGCGTGTGGACTGAGCTTCCGTCCGTCTCCGTTTCAGTGTCATCCTCGTCATCTGAGAAAGACAGCGGCACATTCATTGTCGTCGCTTCGAATCCGGTTTTCGCATCCTCGGAAGGACGCCCTGGTTCAGGTGCCCATTGAATCATGCGCCCGTCAGGAATGGTCAACGGAGTGAGCGTGAGGCCTCTCTCTTTGGCCTTCTCTGCCATAAGAGTTTCTGCCTCCTCCAAAAGCTGCTCAATGCGTTCCTGAGCACGTCTCCTCATTGAATGAAGGATCCAAACACAGAAGCCACCTCCATGTACGCCAGTGTATTGTCCCGAGGCGTCGTTGTAAGAGAAGGCGAGAAGCCGACGCGTTAATTCTGTGATAACGAAGCGTCGAAACGCGTCCACGAGCCCGGAACGCGCAGCTCGACGGAGAGCACGGGCACGTGGAGATGTGCCCGGGAGGTGGGGTGGCGGAATCTGAGAACCATTGGAGGAGTGAGCGGGATACGAAGATGACATCGATAACGAGGTAGAGAAGCGATGTGATGGGAGAGTGGGCCCCAAAGACGAAGAAGTAAGGTTAGCCAATGAGGATCTTGAAACAATGTTCAGTTTGATAAACGTTATTTCCTTGGGCGAGGATAAACATACCCAATAGATGACACGAGTTGCATGAACACTGAGCGCTGCTTCTTGTGCTTCGGGCTTTTGGGGTGGCTTCGAAAGCCCATGGATTTTGACCTCTCCACGCCTGCTATCTTTTGTCTCTCCCTTTCCCGCTCCAACGCAGCGCGTTCATCTTCACAGGTGCTATCTTTCACATCTCGAATAATGGTCTCAAGTGCAGCCATAAGTTTCTGGCCTTCCCTGTGGCCACTTTCGTACCCATTATTAGCGCCCGACTCCATGCCACAAAATCGGAAGAAGCCCCATTCCTCAACGCCACCGTCGACGAACCGACACCGTACCTCACCACGCTCAACGTCGAACGCCACCTCCTCAAGAAGGCTAGTTAATCCCGCAGCTTTATCAAATGAATGGACTGTTGTTGGGACCTCGAGGTCTTCTACAATCAGATGGGAGAGCTGATTCGACCATGAGGAAGGAGTGTTCGCGTTCGGAGGCAAGTCAGTGAACACGAAGGAGAAATGGATTGTCGGTTCCGAATGAGCAGGAATGAGTTTGAGCAACATGACGGTCTCAAAAATGGGCAGTTGAGAAGGCCTGTATCATGCAAACACGATTAAAAGAGTGTACTGGAAGCGTCGCTGGAAAGAAGTGGTCGTCAGACCAAAATTACACGCACGCAAAGACCAACACTCACACAAAGTTTGTTTTATTGGTGGGTCTAAATCTCGAACGCTGTAGATAAACTTGTGTTGGGCTATGTTTCAACGGCTTGCCTTCTTCAGGAACATTAGGAAACTTACAGGTGATAACCGA
Source organism: Crepidotus variabilis (assembly GCA_015657495.1). Classification (NCBI taxonomy): domain Eukaryota; kingdom Fungi; phylum Basidiomycota; class Agaricomycetes; order Agaricales; family Crepidotaceae; genus Crepidotus; species Crepidotus variabilis. Next base: position 16,473 of record MU157886.1, on the reverse strand, counting down.
CCGAACGGAAGCAACTAATCTAGCGCCTAGTTGTTGTCCAATAACTAGTCTGCAAAGACCCGCCTGTTTAGCAGGCAACAGAGTTATAGCCACTGCCTCGTGTCAGGAAGGGAGCTGGAGGCTGACAGACCAAGGAAAAGAGCTTTCGAAGTGGGACGAGAAGGAGGGTGGCTGGCCAACAAACACCACGGTGATGTGACTGTGAAGCCAGGGCAGTTCCCTCTGTCAAACAAACCTACAAATCGTGGGTGGGAACGAAATGTCTGGGAAAAGGTGTGGGGGTCGAATATCGCTAAGCCTAAAAAAGAGCTGCCGTCATGAAATACCAGCTCCCTGGATAGGGGGATCAAGGAAGATAGGTTGGACCAGCAGAAATTCCCGCACAATTTGATGTTGCGGCCATGTCATGATGCTGGTTTATACATGACCTAGACCTTCCGAATCCCTTTCGTATGTTGTAACTTGTGGAATCGCTGTGGAATAAACTAGATATCTTTGAGTAGAGATAACGCAGATCAAACACGAGTTCGAAGGTGAGGCAAGAATCGCAAAATGTGTGCGATCAGCTGTTCCTTGACAAATTTGACAGGCCTACGGGGAAGACGTCAGCACCCGAATTACAATCGGTGCGCGGTTCCGAATGAATACACCCACCGGCGTCCCCAACGAGAACAAATCGTTTAACCACCTAGCAGCCAACCAGCGTGTAAAACCAGCGAAGTCTTCTGAATTTTCGGCATCGATGATGAAGAGGTATGTTATCTCGACTCTCTGTCTTGTGTGTTCTCCGGCACCACAGACGTCAGAGTATTTCTGCCTGCGATGTCATTGAAAGCCTTTGGTACCTCAAAGCAGCAGATATCAACTCAAATTCACGAAAAAAGTCTCACTCACCAAGAAGGTGAATGGACGGAGAATGTCTTGTGTACTAAATAACCAAGAACAAGGAAAGATAATCATGATACGTCATCTTTTGATCTTGACAGGATGAGGTTGATTCTTGAATGAATTTCGAGAAGAAGTTCATGGGCAATACTGAAAGTCTAGCCTTGTCGAGTGATCTCACTCATGCTTCAAAATTGTACGGCAAGAGAGAAGATAAAATACGCAAGAGCTATCTTCCTCTTGATGGACGAGTAATGCGCATTCCCTGGTGATATACAGTTATTAAATTTAAACTACCGTCCGGACCAACAACGCTGACATACAACAACGCGAACCAAGGTTTAGCGAAAAGGGTCCAATCACCCAACCTTTGGTACTTTGATTTTCTGGCACTGAGTCAGACTGGTTCACGAACTCTAAATCTGTTCGTAATGGTAATCGAGAAATTAGCCACCCTAAACTTGTCTCCTACATTGGAACATTATGAGGTGGAGTGCTATGAATAAGAGAAGTCTATCCGCGACCTCTAGCTACCTCTTACCGTGATCAGTGGGATAAGTCTCACCCGACCCCCACGAGCGCTGAATTCAGCAATATTTTCGATACCGGCCAAAATCATTGCCCCCCCCCCCCCCCGGACGATATGTTTGGAAATCGTGCCTCTTGTCAAACCTTTCTCTTTGTGACACGTAGCTTGTACTTATAGCAGAGAAAATCGAAGACCTGTTTCGGTTGTAGACCCAAAGGAACCCAAGGCGTTAACCCAATCCATCAGTGAATGATCGTCGATCACCATCTAATAGTAACGCCGGTCCATACAAACGACTCGGGGCTGGTGAAAAGTAAATAAGAATGAGGTCTAGGAATCTGGGAGCTCATAAAAATGATGTAAATAGATAAACTGAGCTCCATAGCACTTCTTGAGACTGAGCCTGAGGTCTTTGTCCACGGTGTTTTGAGGCTACTCACTGAGTAGCCTCAAAACACCGTGGACACTGGCCCATCAACATGGCTTGAGCCTCAGCATTGCAAATCGTCCCACGTACCCTCTTTTCCACTCACCACCACAGCGCGAGCAGATGTTATCAGCTCAGGCATTGTTAGCTTGCCTCCGTGGCACCTGAAACGCCAGAATGCTCGGATTTTTGAAGTATGTCTTCAGCTGCCCCAAGTTATCGATATAATTTGCAGTTCCGGCTCCACAGCTTGAGCGACATTGGCAGCGTGCACATGCGCGTTTTCGACACTACAGATGGTCAAGGCATGTGAATCAACTGGCTAAGGTACGACTTCAAATTCTATTGACTTCACTCGGGTCCCAACCCTCGTCGCACAAATTTTGATCCCTGCTGAACCCGGGGCCAAACCAGAAAAGCCCGTTTTACAAAAATGGCTAAGGTACCATACTATCAGACCCAATCATTATCCCACTTTTAATACGTCAGGAGACACGTCTCCGTTGAAAACGGGAATGATATGCTCAGTATAGGATGGTGCTCTAAGCTCTCGTCAATGGCCGCTTTGTCGACAACAAGATTTACGCTATCCAATGACTATCAATGATCTAGTTCTTTCGTGAGAGATAAATTGGATCTTTTCTAGCGACTCCAGGTATATCTGTCCCCGCCTTCTTGTAATAACCCCGGTTTTAGAAATCACTTTGGTGCTGCCATGTTACGAAGCTCATATGTTTCGTTCCGATTTGTAAGAATTTTGTACAGTCTCCATTCAGGAACCCCGAAGTCCGGATAAGCTTCCAGGTCTTATAAGCCCGGTTTGGGGTTGCAAACTGCGTACTTTCACTCTTTCTCTTTATCGACTCCTCCCTTTATCTGCATTATCTTGTCACCACATCCCATAGCGACAAATTGTGAGCTCTACTCATTTTCTTATCGTGATAATCAGCCAAGCTGACTGCAAACTTTAGTCCGCATTACCAGCCATGTCCGTAACTCAACAGACCCAACAAATCCTCTCTTCGTTCCTTGAACATACAAGAAAAAGCGACGTCGACGCTCTTAATCAGCTTGCTGCTCCTGATGCAACATGGTGGTTCAATGGCGCCATCGACAAAGTTCCCATTGCCGGTAAAAGGAAATTTTCAGAACGAGTAGTTGAGCTGCATCATGGGTTCTTTGGGCAAATGCACTCAATGAAGATCAATGTACTGGACACCGTAGTGCAAGGCGAAATTGGTATGGCAGAGTTTGAGGTTACAGCAGAGGGTCCTGGCAAGCATCAATCATACGCCAACAACGCGGTGGTGAAGTTGACCGTGAAAGACGGAAAGATCAGGGAAGTGAGAGAGTACGTCGACTTCTTCGGAGTTTTGAAGTATCTGGAGTCAGCGAAATCAGAGCCAGAGAAGGAGACCGTTCCATTGGTGGCCTGATCTGGAGGATATCTGGGTAGTCAAATGTTAAAATGTTTGCGTGCGTAATAGATTGGTGACTGCAGTTCTATGATTACTCCTGGGCCATGTTTAAGTTCTGTGCACAGCTCGGCCTCGCCCTGTGTGCCGACCCTTATCTGTTCAAAGAGATTAGATATCTTGAATTCCTCTCCACTGGTGATTGAGAAATACTATTGCGGAAGTGGTTATGTCAATACCATACCCACAGCAGATTCATGAAACAGTCATGAACAGTAGAGTATTTCAAGTAGTCAAAGGGTGTACAGCATATAAATACAGGTCGACAGAGGTATACAGTATGATGGTCTTTGGTATCTATCTATGTTTGGATGTCATTGAGATGACATGAATGTTGCGACGAGAGCATGGTATAAATTTTGATGAAATGCTGAGTCATGGAGGATGAAAGCAATGCTTTAAACGAAAAGCAAATCGATAGCTGGATGAGGAGAGGGTGAGATTGCATGGGGATAGCCGGACATAGATATTTAGGTAGGGCTGAAAAACAAATTGGGTCTTGTAAGTTAACAAACTAATCTATCAGGGAACTTACGATGGGCTGCGAGTTTTGGACCTCTTGCGTCGTTTACGCTCAGTCTCACGGATATTCAACCTGACACCCCATCGGGCAAGGTGCTATGAGAAACCTTAGCAATTTGAGATTAATTCTGAGAGAATGGGTTACCTTGGTGAGCTCAGTTGAAGGAGGTAAACCAGGGAACTCTTTTGTGGAGTAAACCCGAAAAGCGCCACCATAATTCTCAGCCGTGATAATTGCATCTTTATTTTGAGAATTTTGACTTGAGAAGAGGTCGAATACCCTGTAGCGCAGGACGAAAGTCCCCTCAATCTTCACTGCCAAATCCTGAAAATTATATAAGCACGGAAAAGAAGTAAATCTCCAACACTCACCGAGAAAACAAAGAGGACTGCCTTTTTACCCTGATAATCCACTTTGACGGCCTGTACGAAGGTCGCCCCGGCAAGAGCTTGGGTCTGCTTCGATTTCTCTGTGATCGAATAATCCTCAATTCGGTGAACCACGTCGTCTCCTTGGGAAGGAAGTATGTAACTTGAGAATTGCGACGTTTGCTGTGAGGCTGCTGGAAGGGGGGTTTCCCCAGAGGTTCCTGTGCGTATGTGAGATTCATTGGGTCCGACATGAAGGCTGTTTGAACCGTCAAGACCGCGGTGATAGCCCATTTGAGGAGATTGCGTGGTTGAGCTAGTAGGGGACGGAGAGGCTGGGATTGTGTGATGCAAATTAGCCTTCGCGGATGAGTGAGAATCGACGAACGAGTCCGGCACTGGAAATAAATCTACGGTGCAAAGTAGACTGAGTGATTGAACCTCGCTTTAGTCGGGTAAGTAGTCACAGTCAAGAATGTCCAATATTCATGCTTCGTTACTCACTCGTAATCTAACTCAACCTCCGTTTGTCGACTGGTGCCAGCGCCTTGAACAGAGAAAATCCTTAAGTGCGTGACGGGCGGTGGATCCAAAGGGCGACGATCCACTCTAGCGTATCTGCAACGATAATAAACGAGCAACTCATTGATGGTCAAATCAAAGGAACCACTTACTTTCTCCCTAGCTGCGCTGTTTGAATCTCTTCGAGTTCCATCCGGATATTTGAGCCCGCGAACTGACCCGTCAAAAAGTTTATCGAGCTGCCGATGCCTGTTGGCTCTCTTGAATGTGCGCCAGATAGACGTTCGTCCGAATGAACATTCTGGGTACCATGTTGCGAAGGCGTTGATGAGCCAGTGGGAGGAGCTCTGCCGGTAGACGCATAATGTTCTGGGAACATGACCCTGATGGACGTGCGTGAAGAGAGCAACCTACACGTCTGCAAACCTTATAGCATAAGGTCGAAACGATTTCAAAAGACAAAAAAAGAGATCGAGCGACTGAATATCTCGATGGAAGGAGCTGTGTTCCCGGAGATGGGCGCAGAGAATTCCAATTATTGGACCATGGCTCGGCCTGTTGAGAACAACCAGCCGAATTTCGGGAAAAGCTCAAGATCTGATGGGACAATCTTTGGCGATGATTCGATAACGGCAGCAAAACTTTACTTCGATGTTCTCAGGCCATGGTTGAATCTATCTCATGATAAATTCAGGATGTATAAAAGTTTCTTGAAGCGGAAACACGATCACTAGAAATTTCACAATTGATATAGTTATCATGAAGAAGAGTGTGAGTGGTAAGTCGTCAAATGCGCTAGCGTAGCTGTAATAAATATCTTCGGCGACCTTGAGTAGCCTATTTGGCATGTAGTGTGAATTTCGCATTTTCGCTGGATCACAAAGGCCATCTCCCGGGGGCGTGCTGATGGCAAGGAGGCCATTCAAAGTTGAACAGTTCTCCGCCACCTACTGAATTGTCGAGGTTGACAGTTCAAAATGGTCCGAGATTGGTACATAGCTGGTTTGCCTGGAAATAATACGTCTGCAATCCTGTATCCGATAACGAAAAATTGAAGGAAGTTAGTCCCCACCGAACTGGTTAACATCTCTTAGGTGCCAGAGTTCGAGCGGCCAAAATATCCTCGGCCTAGATATGATCTTCCGGACTATGTTTGAGAGGTATCTCAGCTCTTTGACTTATCATCGGCGGCTCCACTAATTACATGCCGATCACAATTTAGTCGTACAGGATCCGAGGGCTCATTCAAAAGCGCCGTCAGTGGCTAGGCAGGAATGAAATCCCCCTTCAGTCGAGCTCCAACTCGAGCTGCTTCGTGCGCTAACGTAGCCATGTTCCGGGCCAAAGAAATCACAAAATGGCCTCTTCCAAAATCCCAGGCTTTTGTTTCAATTTTCCCTATGCGGGTTCATACTATGTGATATAATCTTGAATAAGCCTCAATATCACCGCAGATCGATTTGTCCACCTTGAAAACTGGCTTGAAACAGGGTGTGGGAACTATAAACATAAGTAGTCAAAAGAGAAGAAGTTTCTCTGACGATGTACTAGACACACACAAGATCTACTGTAAGCTGGTTAGAAGCCGTAGTCGTTTATCTTATTAAATTCTCCGGATCGAAGAGAGACCTCACAGACTTTTCAGAGTTATTTATTCCTTCCATGAGCAGCATAAATGTTTCGAATCATAAGTCCTAGGTCCATAAGGAAGAGGTCTCGCTGGCCTCCTTACAACATGTTCATGAGTGTTTAACTCATCTGAATACCTTGAGTTGAGCAACACTGATCCTCAGGATATCAGCTTTTTATCGCACATCAGTTGGCTTCCATGAGGCCTGTAGGGTGGGGTCGTCCAGAAGGCTTCGGAAGTTCAATTGCCTCGGCCGCCTCAAACTACATCCCAAACTCAAACCTGTCTGGACAAACCAACAGAGTTTGTACTAGATGAGCCATTTTGATTACAGCTCGTATTCCGGTAGATCTGGCCCCTGAAAAGGCACTCAGCTGAGGCTGTTGGTAACGAGATGAAATCTAAGGATGCAAGATCGCATAGCATTTCACGGCTGACATGCCCTGTGCAGAATGTGGAGGGAGGTGCAAGTATGGAGCTCTCAGAAAGCATAGGAAGTAGCTTCATAAAGACTAAGTCGGTGGGCTGCTATGCAAATGCCACTCCCTATGCTGATGACGAACGAAGGCAAGCCAGAGTGTCAAATGTGCTCAGCAAAAGTGGTGAACGGCACACAACAAAGTCCCTGCTCCAGCTGTGCCTGTGGAAAGGAAAATGGACATTAATCACCGGAGACGACAGAAATCGGTAATTCAGAACGGCTACTTGGACCAACCGTGAATTTTGAGAACCGAAATGAGAACGACAAACCGTCACGAACGTCCTGCTTTGAGATGAAAGCTGAGTCCAGCTCCATGTTGCGTCAAACTAAAATATTGATGCTGACCTTATTAGCTAGCGATTATAACTTCGGAAATGAACAAAGCACTGTCTTGTGTGGGCCGGGTAAGTATGGTGAGCCGACGCATGGCCTGACACCCTGGGACTGATTCAAATACCATGAAGTGATCGCTATGTTCGGGTAATTCGGCGTATTATTTTGCATAGCTCAACAAACAGAGAAAAGGTGCAAAGATAGAAAATTTCAAGGCACTTGGAGCTTAGTACTCTGCAAAGAAGCTTAACCGTATTGTAGAGAAATCAGTTCGTTACGAGTCCTATTTTAGGGCTCGTTCTTTTACCTGATTTCTCCTGCTGACAGTCTGCTGTCGAAGGTAACGTACATTATCCCACGGTTCGGCAGTCACCGACGCGCTTCCTGCTTGATCTGATCCTCGCCCATTGTTTTCGAATTCGCCGGTTGAGAGTTCGTTTGCTGCAACGGTCAACTCTCTAGGATTTTTGAAGAAATTCAAGAGACTAAAATTAGGAGGGCTCGTTCTGCCGTGCGCAGCAACGGCCCTCAATCGATGTCAATCAGGTATCCGCAAAGGTATGAAGTTCTTCTCTACTGACCTGTGGCACGGTCGGGGATTCTTTAAAAAAGACGAATTTTAGCTGATTATCTAAATGAAAATTTACCATGCATATGTGTTCAAATTATTCAAGAATCAAGAAAACGAAAGTCAGGAGAAAGACGCGACGCGTTTGCCACGTGATGTCACACTCTCCACGAGTGAAAAATTCGTCATTCCCAGGGTGATCAAAGGCTCTGAAAGCGCATTGTTTTACCCAGGGAAATTGACCTGAAAATTGCCATCTTCGGTATGCCGGCTTACTTAAGCCTTGCTGGGACTGCGAGTTTTTCGCCCGAAGTCTTACCTCAAAACGACCTTTTGGTCACGTGCCTTGAAATCGGTCTGTGGGGCGAAAAATCGGTCATTCCAAGGGCGGTCTGACGCAGTTCTAGAGCCTTCGTTGACCCAGGGCAATTCTCCGCAATCACAAGTTTTCGCCCCAGGGATATCCTTATCGAGACAATTTTCCCATCACTATCAACAGCGCCCAGTGTCAACCTGTTCGACCTCTGGTATCCTTGCTTGTCTATGGCTCTCTAGTTAAACTAAACTGCACTCTGAACTGCCATATTGCTAGTTTCTTACTTCTCGGCTTGTAAAAATTCTCCTGGAAATTGTGGTCCAGCGTCCGGAAGGTAACACTATGTGCACGTCAGCTCCTCGTCTAACTTTGCACATTTAGGAATGAGTGAACAGGTTATGCGTGCTTGGGAGGTAGATCTATACCTGTAGACCGCCGAAACACATCTAAAGCCTTTACGACCGATTTCAGAAGGCTTCCTGATTGTGTGTTTACATTGATTGGCGCCCGAAACAATAACTTGAAGATAATTTTCCCTCCGCACTTTACAGCCTTCGAAATGCTTTCTTTGGGGTTGCGCCGATTTAAAGTGAGTGGTTCTGCAATCCTAGGATTTCTACGCGACATTAATATCACGCTAAATGAACTTCAGGCCTTTGCTACGAAGAATCAAGTACTTTGATTCGTTTTCGTCAGAGAAATCACTTGGAAAACTAAGTGGTCATATCGGAAAGGCCTCATGAACCTTGGTCGCTGTGTAAGCTTTTCTCTGTTCTTGGTGATTTCTCCTCCGTGATTGCTTTAGGTCCGGTCCACTTTTGGGCACCAGTTTCTGCGCATCGATTTGATGCGCAGATAATCCTCCCCAAAATCTAACCGTCCCTAAATACTCAACCTCAAGACTGAGATGTGAGAAGCCTCGTTCTTTGCAAATACTTATGATTGAAAAACCTTGATTTGACTATAGGACTCGCAACAAAATGGAAGAAATGCTCTTCTCAGTGTTTCTTTACCTACACAATGGTCTTAGAGCTAAACGGCGATGCAATCCTGTGCATGGATCTGGTAAGTGTATCTAAAACCCTAAAAGCGCCTTCAGTACTAAGTCTTTCCAAAGCAAATTTACTGTTGTCACATTCGTCCTGAGAATTCCTTCACCAGACTTTCTGGAAAGGGTGCTGGTAAAGGGCGGCGTTGTAGAGTCGTCTGGATACACCCGTAATGCATATACCCAAACTCTCTACAGAAGCTCGGCTGTTCCTGGGTCGACAAATGTTACAGAGTTGAGTACAAAGAGTGGTAAGTCTTTATTTTACTTGATGACACTGGATGTTAACTCGGTTTGTAAACAGTGCATGTCGAAGGTGTTCGCTCAGTGCTTTTGATATTTATCTAATCAGTTCAACTCACGTATTTCTTTGGTAATGTCTGCTTAATCACTCTTCAAATTCTGCATGAAACATAATGTAATGCCGTGAATATTATTGAGAAAATATACAATAGAGATTAAGTAGAGATTAAGTAGAAATCGAGCGTAGGCAATCAAGGAGCAAATATCGTCGACTTTCCTCCGTGTAGAACAACGAGTCTGAACCACCAAAAATTTCGAGATTAAAAAGCTCGAAGCAAACTCGATGGCTTGTTACCATGGTTCGCGATTTTAACATGGCGGCAAAGGCCAAATCCTCCATTGTAAAATCAGAGTCCGAGGAAGAGTTCGACTGAGAAGCAGACACCTTCTCGTACAGAGAGTGGACCTCGGAGAGGAATGGCAGTACATGAAATTCCTTACCAACTCTAAATATTCCTTGTGGTTGAGGCCACGGAGGTACCCCTTCCGTTGATTTGTCTTTCGGAACTTGCTGTACACCATCGGCGCAATAACCTTTCTTGTGATTCTCTGGACAACCGTTGGGACCGGGGTACATCACGGTTTGGCAGCGCGAGCACATTTGGATCTTTCGCTATGGGAAAAAATGAGGATCAGTCTGTGATTGTTCACACAGTGACACTCTGCGCTCACCGTTTTCTTGGTACCACCACCAATCCCATCCTGCTTCAAATTTACCAGCTCAGGAACAGCGAAGCAGTGTTGCTTCCAGAAGTGTTCTCCTCCTTTGCGAGCTAGATGTTTGGACATGAGGTTTTTTATTAGTTCACTGTTCATAACTACCACTCACACTTGAAATTATTAGTGGAGACACGTTCGAAGATGCGAGTCTCAATCTCGGACAGTTTGTCCATCAAAGCGCGGGGGCTTTTTGCCATAACAGCCACACCTTCGTCTTTACCACGCTGCACTAATCGTTGGTTGTAGATCTTTACCGCCGACACCCACTTATGAGAAGTCATCCCAAACGATGTCCATCGAAACTCGTCCCGCATCTCCATGAAGAGGTAAAACTCCAAGTTACTGTTAATAGATAACGATCTAACATCAACTTGGGTTCCAACAGAGAAAAGCAGCTGGGATCGGGTAAGTGAAGGGTCAGCCGGCGCTTTCACTTGCTGCTTCAACTCTGCAATTTTGGTGGGCGCTAATGATTCTGAAATTTTTGCAGTGTCAGGCAATGCTTTTGGGGTAGAGCCTTGTGACGAGTTGAAGAACTCCATGAGTGGTAAATGGGCGCCATTCAATGGCTGGTCAACATCCATTACAGTGTATTCAGTTGGAAGCGACTAGGGATAAGGTGATTATGTTCAGTTTGAGTACTACAAGACGAGTGCTAAACCACTTACAGATTTATCAACCGTCACTTCCTTCGGTGTATGTGTACCCAAAGACTCTTCATTCCGTACCCGTTTGGAAGGTGGGAGGGGTTGGAAAGGTTCGTTTTCAGTATTACTTGGTTGTTGCTTCCGCTTACTTGTCTTTTCTGGCACTATATGTATAGTGAGTCTAATACTGTGGAAGCGTCTTGAAATACAACATACCTAAGCAGGATACTTCAGCTGGTACATTCAAAAGGCTTTCGTCAATTTGCAGTTGCTGAATAATAGATGCGTCGTTTGAGCCTTCAGCTCATTCTTCAATTTCGGCCAACAACTCCTCTTCTTCGGTCACCTCATCCTTTATCGTCAAGAGACCTCCGAAGGTGCGTGAATGAGCTGAGACTACAAGTCCAAATTTCTGATCGTCCACTACTTCTCGTAGAACTGCTTGTGTACTGAGATGTTGTTGGATGCGACTGTTCTCTTTTGCACGGAGAACGTTGAACTTTGACGCCACGTAGCTCACAAGCTTGGTGTGATGCAAACCATGGGTTGAAGTCAAGAAGTCGATTGAGTTGATCCCTTTCATACCTCCCTCAATTGCTGACGTGGCGATACGGATGTTTCGGCGATGAACATGATCATGAGCCAGAGCATTATAAACTTCAAGACCACTTGGTTGAGCTCGTTGTAGTGAATTCCACGCTTTGTGAGACCCTTCAATGCGACTACCGTCAGTTCGGATGTCTTGTCGACTTCGAGCAAGGCACCCTTTTGTGACATGCGCCATTTGGTCACTATGTACCTATATTGGTAAAGTTTATTATTTACTGTATACCATGAAGACTGAGATGTACTTTTGATGCAGGTGCTGACCAAACACCTCCTTCTTTCAGCCAGTGATTATAAGTGGATTGGAGACGTGTTGCCTGCTCTTCTTTGCTGTAATACCTTGTCGGAGACTTTGCGCCCCGAGCGGGTTGAGATATTATTGCATTTCGGATATCTTGTAAGACTTTGCCACGTCGCGGGTTCCTTGTCCCGTTTAGAATGACGGCACCATATCTACTTGCATGTGAGTGACTTATCTGCTGGTAGACAAGTTGTACTAACCTTCGCACAAAATGCAGCACATCAAGGACAACCTCAACACCTGGCATTTTCTGACTGATTGCACGGCGAACCTGGCAGCAGTTGTCTACAATCACTATATTCGGTACGGGCACATTAATGGCTTCATGGCGATGTTTGATTCCCTCCAGCATTTCGCCAGTTTCAACAGGTGATGCAGTTTGACAAAAACGCTGTATGTTTGTCAGAAGATATGTTTCAAGAATGAAGATCACTTACCCATCCCATAGTTTCACTATATTCATTGATGACGCTAAGAATACCCCCCGTGAAGAAACCAGTACGTTTTCCATTGTTATCTATGACCACTGCCTTCGAAGCTGATTTGAAAGTGTTATCAAGTGAAAGAGATTGTGCTAAATGATGAAGTGAGTTTACTTTTGTAATCGTACAGGGATAAACAGCCTTACCTGTTCGCGTTTTACAATATGCAGCCGACTCTGCCTCTCGAAACTTCTTGGAGAAATCAAGGTAGAGTTCTGTGATTGTGTCGTTTGTTATCGGTACGTCATTGAAACCCAGAGGATCATCCACGGCGGCGAAGTTGTACAACTGATTATGTTTAATCTGTCCAGGATGCATGCTTGCCTCGAAAATAGAGAGATATTCAAGTTCAGTTCTCTTCCATTCCAGGAGATGCAGCTCTAGTGGTAATGTGAGTGTTATCACTCGCTATTTCAGAAATAGCCTCTTACGTTTGATATGCTCTGCCAGTCCCGCCGAGGTTGAAGATGGACGAAGCTCTATTATCAAATCATATAGTTCACGGGTCACTGCTGACCGTTTACTGAAGATTGGGATATCAGCTATAAGATTCGGTGAGATGATAGTAAATCCAATGCTCCTAAATCTTACGAGGAATCTTCCAGTGTTCCCAATTTTCCCAGAAGACATAATTTGTCGTTCCAAAGCAGAAGCCTTGACTGCGCTCAGCTTTTGGCAGTCCATGACACGTCTTGCATCGGAGTTGGTACCCTATGGCTCTCTCATTGCGGTACAAGCCCTGAACCTCTCGTCCACCAGTTCCATTCCATGAATCCCAGGTAATGTTCTTTGATTCGCTACATTTTGGGCATTTGCTGATAGTTCCAGCAAAGTAGAATGGATGGACGACCGTTAGAGGAACGATGTAAGCGGTTTCTGGGGCTATCTTTGGGAGTGTAGAGCGCTTCATAACATGGCAGTAGGATGGGGGTACAAATGTTGGCCCGAGAAGTGGAACTTGTTTACTGAGGGCAGGGGGAACGCGAAGCGTGCTGGCATTGCCGTGGACTTTTGTCTTTTCATAGATATAGTCAACATATGCTATAACATTTGCTTCCCACTTCAACTGCGCCTCTAGCTTTGAACTTCCTGCAGCTTTCCATATTGTGACACGGCTCTGGATCTAAAATATATGTGAGACTTCGAAATATTAAGCAGGGAACGGCTCTTGCCTTCTCATCCCAGCTCTTCCGAAAGGCTTCCTTGGTTGAGTTGGTCGGCTGCAAGCTCTTCAAAATACCAAAAATAATGTCAGGCTCAAAGGTGTCTCGTTGTTTAAACATGGCTGTGAGGTTAAGACAGCAAACGAAGAGGTGCAGTGACGAAAATATGATGCGCCCCTATACCAGTATTTATCGGTCCGAGGTGAAGCCCTGAACTAAAGTGCGTCCCTGAACTCCCTAAGCAATTGCGCTGGCAAGAGTCTTTGAGGGCAAAATGACAAGATACAATTACACATTTGGCTATTTAGACACTGTAGATTTACAAGAATACATACATACGTAGATCAACTTGATTTATCTTGGTTTTCTTCAACGTCGGAGGACAAGTCAATTACACCATTTTGATCAATCTTGTAGTCAATCATGATAACATTACCGTCTGAAGTCAAATCCATGTAAGTAAGCCTTTGTGGTGGAAGTTCTGTTGACGATTTAGAAGGGTCATTCTGTAGCATAGCGACTAATGTACCCAAAAGTGCAGGTGTGTGGTTATCTGTCCCACGACCAGACCCACCCTGCTCAAATTGGGTAGCCGAAGTACCTTCTCCCATAGTGTTTCCTTCTAGAGAGCGGGAAACATGTACAGGAGGCGGTGCCCAGTCTGATTGAGATGCGACAGTAGCTGTTACAAGATCTGAGTCTTCATCTAGGCAATAATCAACAGAGAGTCTGGTACCATAAATGAGACTTACCTAATTCGACCATTGGTGACGGATATCTATCCAGCTCTCCAGATAGAACTGCATCGTCGAGAAGCTTACAAAGGTCAACCTAAATAATAAGACTTAGTTGAAGAAAACATAAAACAGACAATCACTTACGGTCTGTGTACTCTCCGAAGACTGAGCTTTGCCCTTTCCCTAAAACACGATCAACCTCAGTACGAGCTTTGCACTTGAAAGAATATATCGTACTTTTCCAGTCTTCTCTTGAGATCAAGTTTCTTTTTCCCCATTTGAACGGGCTTTACCTTTACCTTTCTTTCCCTTCAAGACTTCTTTGGGTAGAACTTCGTGAGGGGGCCAAAGTGTGAGGGTGTTGTGGACGGTGTCATCGTAAGGCACACCCATGGCCGAAATGAAATCTTTGGTTGAGATGAGGAGTTTCACTCGTCTCTGCCTCCCAAACCTGGCTCGCGCGGCGAGCCCTCGGCGGAGCTCCAGAGTGGAAGATTCAACTCGTGCGGATCGATCAGGGCCAACAAAGCGCCACGATTGGCGATCAAAAACAGTCAGCGACTACGAAAGAATATTAGAGAGAATGAATGAGATAAGAATAAAAATGGCATTTACCGAATATAACAGTTGAAGAAATATTCCCTCCCATACATATCCTTCAAACCTCCGGAAGAGAAGATCGAGTGACCAATAAAAGTATCGCAGGCAAAATTGAGTGAGCCTGAAAATATTCGGAGGAAGAGCGAGCGTTCGGAAAACAGGGATGTTGTGATCGCTGGACCATGAAGTGAGAGGTGATGTAATAAGACGAAGAATACCAGGGTTTGGAAAGTTGGTCCCAATAGCTTGCGCTATAGCTGGGTGGCGGCTACCTAGATAGCCTGAGTTGTTTGACTCAAGCTCTGCTCGCATACGACGTCGCCAGTCAGCAAGAAGATTGTCAATTCTTGCCTGAGATTGTCCGCTTTCGATGATCCTGAGCAGCTCATCACCAAAACCACATCGAGCGAGTGCATGGGCCACAGCTGGGCCACAGCTCAAGACTCCAGATGGATCGTAATCACCACCACAGAGAAGGGCAATGAGTACAAGGCTTCCTCGAGTCAGTCCCATCCCATCAACAGCGTGAGACAGGACTTCGGCCAAGTCGTAGAGCATATACTCATCAGCCTCAATCCGTTGGTTAGATGGTACTCTGCAAATGAGGCAAGATTAGAAATATGAGCGGATTAATTTACACGGTTTACTTACGGACGGAGAACATAAAGTGCACCATAAACAAAGCTGTCGCTATCAGCGGTAATCATGCCGTGAATGAGGCCCAGGCGAATCATCATCGCGAGTTCAGCTTCAGCTTCCCCGGGAGCCTAAACTCAAAAAATATCAGGATGGCTCAGTCAAAAGCAACAAGACAAACCTGATGAGTTTGCCATCCCAGTATGTCGATCAACTCCATTGCGGCTTCAAGCCAATAGGGTGGAATGTCAACAACTCGGTGGCCTCGTTTAATTCCAGGGCGCCCAGACCCATCAAAAACAAAAATCAAGGTGATTGGTGCTTGTAGAAAATTCATCAGCCTATGCCAAAAGATGTAGAGCCCGCCCCCAGGTGGCTGCTGATGCCGGCCTCGCGCTATAGCAATAGTGGTACACTCAGCCATGAATGTCCTACAGATTATTATGTTTAACCTGGAGTTGGAGTCATATAACAAAGCGCATACCCCATGTCAACGCCTAAAGTGATATTGAGGTCATGGCTGGCGTTTTGCTGCGCTATTGCTCGGTGTCTCACAGCGAGATCTCGCAAAACAATCCTACGGCCTAAGTGCTCGAGAAGCTTTAAATTATTCAATGAGTGAGTAAGCAACAGATGCAAAGAAAATTCAACGATTTACCTTCCAGAGACCACGTACACCCATTGCATTTGTTGGTCGGCACTACTTGGTGCTTGGTGGTGGCGAGGATTAAAGATGCAGCAGAAACTCATGTCTCACTCATACGTACCTCAGCATGCACAGTGCCGCATTGGATCGGCTTTCCGAAAACAAGTTTGCAAACTTGTACTAAGGCCCTTTTTCAAGATTTTATCTCTTGTAGTCTTGTAGCACGCGGATAACTTTTATTGAAGCTTTAAAATGAATAAGGTTATTTATTAAGACTGGTAATACGCCTGTTGATTGAGACAAGCGCTCGTTGAGATACTGTGGGCACTGAGATACTGTGGGCACAACGGCAAAGGTCGGCAAGCATCGTGGCTGTGGGGTGGAGCAGGGCATGTGATGACACAGCTCAAAAATCGGTCGGTCGGGTTTAAAATCGGTCAGTCGGTCATAATCGGTGAAAATAGGTCCTGTGGAGCAAATCGGTCCCAAAAAGGAAACCCCTTGGTATGGGGAAGCTGCCTGTGGGG
>MU157885.1:0-192840 GCA_015657495.1 Crepidotus variabilis | reverse complement strand
TGAACACGCGTCGGGCGCATGTGACAGTCACGTGAGTAGATTACAACAGGGGCGCCCGCAGGCTTTTGCACATTGCATCGGTGTAGTCCCACTGCAACAGCAACGATAGTGTTAGCCATTCAAAGCAACAATACAGTCAGAATGAACTCTGAGGTGAGAGCTCCAACAACTGAAAATATCTCGCTACTGATGTTCTATATAGGTTGAGATCGTGCCAGATCTTGATCTTACAATGGACACTACGGATGAGGAAAAGAGTCCAATATCATCGTCCTCAAACCCGTCGCAGCCAATGGCAGACTTGACTTTAAACACATCCGCAGGTACCGTCGGGCCCCGCGCTGAGTCCCGTCGGCAAGTTCCTGTTGATCGTCCAGATCTTTTCCCTAGTCCTCAATCAGTAGACCTCTATACCATGCCATCTCGTCAGACACCCATGGACCTTTACGACCTTCCACTACGTAGTCAGTCTCCAAATCTCTATGACCTTCCTCAGCGAGATGGAGGGCATCTCTATAGTTTGCCGTCTCGCAGTAAGCCAGCAAATCTTGAAGATAGCTCAAGCGGTACTCACGTAAGCTTCCTTTCTCTTGCGAAAGCTATTGTTGAACTTTCATAGGCTCCTTCGCAATCACAGCAGGCACCGACTTTACCGTCGGCCTCGTCGTCGACCTCATTCGTTATTGAAAAACGCAGTAATCCCGCTCTTTCAGTTAATCCAAATTATTCTTCACCTTTGAAACTGCATTCTGAATCCCTCCCGCAACTTTACGATTTGCCTCCACGCACGGCACCCCTTCCGACGGCTGCCTCCGTTGGTATGCAGCTTCCAGGGGAGTCAGTCGAGTTCACCACTCCAGTCACACAGTACCCAGAGTTTCCTCAACTAAACGATGTTTTTTCACTGCAGAACCCTGTGAAGCTACAATCTGGTCGTACTGTCATGGCCCGTCGGATCCCGCCAATTACTCCTCCTATTACAGGACATGAACGGATGGACGACTTCGATGGACCTCCAGGTGGTTATGCTCTAAATACATTTACGGTAACATCTACTCTTGCCTTTCCTTAGCGATCATTTGCTCACTGACTTGTTCAAGGTGCCCACTGCGAATGAAATCCAAGCTACGTTGACTTTTCTTGAAGATCAGAACCCTGGATCTAGTTATCGTGAGCGTGCTCAACTTCATCGTGGTGCACGAGCTAGTCAGCTGGCCATGGAACATCAAACAAGGGCTGCTCTCGTCGAAGCAAGAGAAAGTATCCGTCGGGCGCGTCGGGATTTGCGTGCTGGGGAATTTCGATTAGAGCAGTTTACCAAGCGTTACTCCTAAATTATCTGTCTCTCTGTCCTTTTTGACGATATGCCAAAGTCCTCATTATTTATGTTCGAACTCTTTTTTTTTCATTTACATCTTTTCTGTCCTGAAGTTGACCTATGGAAGTCATGTCTCATTGTATCTCACTTTACTATTACCTTCTCTCCCACCTCTTCCTCGTCCTCGCCTACCCAGTCGGAATTCTTTCACTGACGTGAGCCCGTCGGCTCATCCGCGTCTTTCTGTGTGCCGACGGCTGCTCCGCGCAGGCTTGATCTAGTAATCGGGGCTACCACCGCACGTGCGGTGGAAGCGCTCCAAACGCTACGATGTAGCCACTGCGGCTCACACGTCACTCTTGGGTACTATGTACTAACGTAGCTACGTGCGGTGATCCCATCAACCGCGTTACTATGTAAGGTGCGGCCAATCCGTTGAGTACGTAACATCACTACTGATCTAGGTGGCGCTTGAAGTAGAAGGAAGACATCCAATCCGAAAATGACCGCTGTTTGGTAAACACTTCATCAATGAACGTGGCTTATTATGACGCAATGTATACTTACGTAATTAAACGATGGTCAGGCGATTAAGCACACGTCTGGCTTCACCAGCACATTCGGATACGCCATTTCATGGATACAGCATGTCCTTAAAACCTCGTCAGATTCCAGATTGGCTCATTCCGTGAATCAGTTGAAAGTGGACCAAGAAACATTAACGAGGTTTATTATGGCTTCTGTAAACTTTTATCGATCATGATGGCTCTCAGTGTTCGCAGCAATCTCACTGTCATCAACCGTCTGTGTGGTTTCCCAGAGCCAGACACACAACCAAGGCCCTTGAGTTGAAGCGAGGACCTCTGCAATGGGCGTAGATACGGACTTGATTTCAAGTCTCAGGGACGAGCTTGCCGGATGGTCTGACGAGAGATTCAGGGGAAGGTGGTCATACTGTTTCATGGAGGAGTAATGGGACACAAAGACTTTGGTTGCGCATACGGTGCGTAAAGGAATAATTGGACTGAATAACCTGGAATCCATATCTGGCTTGCTCACACAAAAAGAGCACCCCTCGGCTTCTTCAAAGACTCTGCAATGCCGAGGAACGTCTCTGCAAGGCGAACCTAGATGGCGTATAAGCTTTGTTGATACATCAATGATACAAACGAAATCTTTACCGAGTCTAGGGCTTCTGCGAAGGAAGATCCTACATGAGCTGTCAAAGGAAGGAGTGGATCGCGCGGTGCAGATTTTTCGATTTGTTGTGCGATTTGGACCATCCTTTGAAGGGTAGCGCTGTCTGTGCCAAATGCAACACCGTGAAACGATAAAGGTTTTCTACACGCAGAGCATCATCAGCTGAGAGGACACACGACTACAAGTAACGTACCCCAGAGTGATAGCTTTCCGACATAAAGTTTGCATGTCCTGGTCGTTGATAGTAGACTCCCCATCAGACAGGAAAATAACGACGGGGCCCCTGGAGATCAAGATTCAGCCCTTCGTTTCTCGTAAACACAGTGAAACTTGCCGTTCCGCGCTCCAGTGACGCTCCATAATGTCTTGGATAGATCGAATAGCCAACTCGTAGCTTGTGCCACCTCGGGACTCATGCGGAAGAAGTTGGTCGATCAATTGATCTGGAGTGCTAACAAAGTCGTTCAAAAAACATGTGTCCGTTTGGTCGTCGAATAGCAAAACTGAATACGCGTCCCTGCGAGCAGCGGCCTGTTGGGCTTGTCCACCAACCGCTGCCGAGAGCCTAGACGCACAAAAGCTGTAAACAGACGAGTATACAGCGCCGAGTCTGTCATTGTGTCTCGGTAGAAGTTTTCTTGTGACAGGTGTCCCCGGGAGAGGTTGGCGATCCTGCAGTCCCATTGACCCAGACCTAGAGTGGGGTGTTAGTGAGGTGGTCAGCGTTCGCCTGTCTCTGCAGTCTGAACTTGCCGATCGATCACAAATATACTTCAATAACTACTTGTCAGTCTTGGAAGAGATGTAGGTAAGAAACAAACTTACACATGAAAGGCTTGCTGTAAAACAACTGGATTCTTGCACGAAAAGTAATGTCCATCATGGGATGTGTAACTATATAGATCTTAGTAAACTTGATTTGTGAAAATATTCTCCTGACTTACCCCAGAGCGTTGTTGTTTGTAGCAACATGAGGGGGATGGAAGAGAGGTAAAGTGCAATACGACGGCTGTGCTGCATTTGATGCTGTTCCAAGATGTTCGGGACCTAATTTGGTGTCAAAACGTCCACAAATAAGGGCAAGCTGAGTGGCTTACCCGCACACATTGAATCGCTAAACAAAATTATATCAGCAATTCATCGTCGAAATGGTTGTGGCCTACCACCGAGCGAAATTCTCTTTGTCATCCCGCGAATAAGGATCTATCAAAAAAGGATTAAAGTTTCCGTGTGCCTAACCTATGTACTAACCCCTGAATCCTGAAGTTGAAGAACAGTAAGAGTAATGTTTTAGGACGTTGAACCACTCCTACGCACCAGAACGCTTCCAAAACAAATCATGTGTAATCCAGTCTTTGTCACGATTGGGCTCTGGGTTCAGTCGTACGGATATATGCTGAACATCAGGACCTGTGCAATCTCCATCGCCCTCGGCATCAGCACGACAGAAGTCGATATGAACATGGCGTCCCATATCTTGGCAGATGAGGTTGCACATCATAGGAGCACCTTCGTCCTTCGAACCAAACTTCCGGCCCTTGAGCTCAAGAACAACATCGGCGTCTTCCATAGCCCATTGGGATTTTGACATAGAGCCATGGCTCGTTTCATGTTCTTGTTGAGAATGACCTAAATCATTGGTCAACAGAAGTCAGCAACCAATGTCTACGTATTGAAGGAAATCCCTTACCAAGAGGCAATGTGCAGTAATAGCCGCAGTAGACACAGCTATTCCGCATCTATATCTAGCGTTCTGAATGTATCAAGATGTACAACTCACGTTTTCTCGCAGAAATGGAAGGGCTTGGGGTCCCTTGTATGACAATGTTTTTCAATATGCTTCAACTCTCCCGCTGGAATTGGAAAGACACATTCAAGACGCTTGGCCACTATAAAAGTGTAAGGTTTAGAAACAATAATTTCATGTAGTTACTCGGCTTACTTTGGGAGTACTGGATCAGGATTATTAGCAGGATGCTAGTACATAAAATCGAAGTTATTACCTTGGTGTATTGGAAGGTTTCATGCCGTCCTGTGAATGTCGCTTCAATGGACTGAGGTGTCGTATCAATTTCACAGATTCCTTGAGGACAATCGACTCGACAGGGATGTGGTTCACTACCACAAGCCAAATCAAGAAATGAACTGTATGTTAAATGAGTCGACTTTACCCGCAAAGGTGGATTGCGTCTTCCTCCAAGGGGTGAAGGTGATCATCACTTGCACAGAGGCGCTTGCACAATTGGCATTTGATAGGGCAACCTCGACTGTCACATAAGTGGTCTTCATGGGGGATGTCGCTGCCGGGTCTTCTATCAGCGTGTCAGCAGGTAAGATTACATTGCGTTATTCACCTTGATACAGTGCAGGTTCGCTTGCATATCCCACGTCGCAGTTTCCCCGACACTGGAGCACTGGACAGCATGCACGGCTACAAAAAAAAAATGAATCGGACATCTGGCCAGTAAATATCGCTAAGCAAGTACCATTCCACATGCATGAACACGAGAGGAACACCTATGGTCACCGTCTACATGACCCACCACCTACGTATACATCAGAACCACATGACTCCTAGAGATAACGTTGTTTACTGTACCTGAGTACATTCACCAAGACATCCTATCTTATCCTTGAGAATACAAGGCTCGCCGCACAAGTGATCTTCCACAACGCATCTGAAAAAAGATGAGTTTAGCGAAAGAAACGGCCAAAGCGGCTCACATGTGTTTTCCTGCGTGGCCAGCACTAAAAAGAATTTATTCAGCAAAATATAACGAAGGAAAAAATAACTTACGGATAACTACAGGGTTTAATAACGTCCAGATGACCATCTGTGAACTCGCACGCATGGTCACACTTGTGCGATGTCAAACAATTATGATCTCTGTTGTCGTGGCGCCGATTTAACAGGCAGAGAAGTTGGCAAGAACCACATTGCTGCTTGCACAGTTCTGTGTTGGCTTTAACGTTGATCACGTTGGCGTCCAGGCTTCTCTCTAAGGCAGTAATGCTCGCATGTTGGGTTTTGTCGAATCCTTCAAGATTTTTGGATATCCATGCTTGAACATGGCGTACTCTAGCGTCAACCACAAGACCTATATATTCGGATAGACCTTGAACCCATTCTTTTTCGTTCATGCTGGCCCGAAGGTGATAGTTGTCCCACCTTTGACAGACGGCGACAAGGCAATTGTCGCGTTCCATGAGGGCATTTTCTGAGTCTGAGTCAGATAAGTAAAGTTGATGTTCACTGTCATCAAACTCGATTTCTAGATCGGTTTCTAGATCCTGCAGTGTTTTAGATTAGAGTGGCATAATTTGAGATAATGCAAAAATAACCTTTAGAGGTTCTGGGTGAGGCTCAATCTCAGAATAGCCATGTATGAGAGCATTAGGAAGCATAGATAGCAGGCGATGTGCACGGTGACCCGCCATAGATTCTAAGGCAAATGTGATTAGAGGATGAGTTATAGGGCGGACACCTTACGAGAAATTGCCCTCCAGTCATTAGCCTATAAGCGACACAAAGCAATCAGTGACGGTAGGAAATATATTTTAAGAAGTCCAACCTTCAGTTTTGCCATCAATGTCTTCATCGTTTGGAGGAAGTTTCCAGCACTGCCATGAGTTACAGGTTGCTTGTCAAGCTGCGTTTTGATTGCGGGAAATAATGAATAGAATTGTTTCGACTGAATGACGGGCCAAGGAACAATTTTCAACTGGCCGCGATGGAGTCGGGAAATAAAGTTCGACTCTTGTTCGTCTTGGACAATTTTCTATATTTAAACAAAACCGTCAGCGTATTTCCACCGCATCAACAAAGGACAGAAGAGATACCTGAAATTTGAGTGAGAACCTAGAATCTATATTAGCAATAGTTTTAACAAGATAATGGGCTCATACTCTCGAACAATTTCTTTTTTGTCGGAATCAAGAACATCCTAACAAAAAATCAGCACATATTTTCATTAGATCGACCACATTACCTTGATGATGATTACCAGCGTTGAGCGAAAAAGCCCAGGATTGGTGGCTGGGTCAAAGACTGTCGAAGAAGACTGAAAGGATTGGAATAGCCCAGTGATATCCCTTGACAACGCAAAGTTATTCCGAAAGAGGACCTGCAACTTCGGTGTCAAACTAGCTCGCGGTTCATGACCAGGCCGACTAACAAGGTTGGAAACAGCCGTATTGAAGAGAACTAAGAGTGTATCTTCCTGAGCAGATCGCTCAATGCTGTGTACACCTGAAAAGACCTGAGGATCGATGTTCTGAATTGCTCAAAGCCACGCACCTTCAAAGTCCAAAGCCACTAGCAAAGCGTCGTCTGTCGGTGTGATAGACATCCAGACACCCTCTTATCACGCCGCCTTGTCAGGTCACAGAAGAACGGTAAGATACAAGAAACGAACCTGTTGTCCTCATCGCACTACCAGCAAACGAGGTATCTGCTAAATGATTCAAAGAATAACTCTTCCCCACTGACTGCTCGCCTATACAATAAAGAATCAGCTATGTAAGATGGAAAAAAATCTCATAACCCACCCATGGAAGACACAACCTTGACTGGCTGGTAAAAAAATTGCAATCAGCCATTTGAAACATAATTGGATGTGTAGGCACAGACCTTGGTTGACATGTAAGACTGAAGGATAGACTCGTACCATCCAAACGAAATACTATCTACAACGGTACTAACATCTGCCCCGAGAAGAGACCTCTCGTATTCAGCGGATATAACACCGTCTTTGAGAGGTACGAAGCGATTTTCTCGTGTCACAGCCAAGTGTATGGGGATAAGGCAAAGAATGTCGACTATCCAGCCTCCCACGTTGAACCGAGAGCCAATCGAGTCTAGCTGACTAACAAAATCCGTTGCGAGAGCACCAAAGTCCAA
Source organism: Crepidotus variabilis (assembly GCA_015657495.1). Lineage (NCBI taxonomy): Eukaryota > Fungi > Basidiomycota > Agaricomycetes > Agaricales > Crepidotaceae > Crepidotus > Crepidotus variabilis. The sequence continues at coordinate 185,422 of MU157885.1, read as the reverse complement.
GGAATCGACAATAATTGCCAGTTCTTGGCCAGTTGGCTTACATGTCTTCTGTTGAAAAGTCTTCACCATCTGGCTAAAGTAGGAGGCGATTCTCGAGCCATCGTGGGTTGTAACACATATGACGCGCTTCGGTTGCGCACTCGCTGTAGTCTCCGTGCGTCTTTGAACAGCAGGCAAAACGGGGAAGCGAGTCCAAACGTCGACGTGACAGTCGAGAAGGCAGTTGTTGCGGGTAGAGGCCTGCTGGCCGTCGTCAAACTGGAGATGTGACCTCTCCTGGAATGTGAATTCTGTGGCCTTCTTTGTGATGTCGAGCACTGTCGAGCTTAGTTGCCAGGTGGAAGTGTCGAGTAGCAAGAGATGAACACTCCCTCTATGTACAAAAGATGTTAGAGAAGCTTGCAGGGTAGCATCAAGATGCGGGATATCAAGTGAGATCCCTTCCCCAGAGCCGAAGGTCATCCAGTGAAAGGCGAGTAATGAGCGGCGGCCATCATCCTCGTCAAACATTGCAAGGAAGCACGCCCCATCAGGGGTCGGGTATAGCGCGATAGGAATTTTATGGAAAGTAATGGTGGCAGGCCTACATCCGTTCGAGGTCAGAAAAGTGAAACCGGAGAAAGTGGTAAGAGTTTACCGAAACTGCTGAGTGACAAGCGAAAAGATACGCCCTCGACTCTGATTATCCACAAGCAGAATTTCATCCATGCCAGTTACGAAGCACATATGAAGCACCTGGCATCCTGGTTCGTACCATGGACCTAGTTCCACCGGATGACCCCAGGACTGTAATGAGCCGAAGGTTTCGTCGAATACAAAAATATAGAGCTGCGCCTACAGTATACTTGTCAGATTTTGTCCACAATTGAGCTGAAATTGCTGACTTTGGAGGTGGCATGCATTGACAGCATCCGTTTACTTTCGTCGAACGCGACTATGATCTCTTTGCCTATCTTTTCCTGCTTGATCACCTTGCGCCAACGACCAGCTTTGATTGCATTTGCAATGGCAGACAGTGAATCCATATAAACGGTCATGTTTCCGCACTTATCATCAATGATGAGTAGAATCTTCTCATTCGCGACGATCTGTGCAAATCTAGGATTCCTCAGTACAGGACAGTTAAGTTCTGGTGGGTTCCTTACAGCACAGTGTGACCCAGAGGAAGCTGGAAAGCAGAGGCATGTCGAGGATTAAAACGGGGCTTAGGTACAAATTTGGAGTCCAGCTGAAGGGATTGGCGGTGTTCCGCAGTCAACTCAAGAGGGCAGATCCTATACTCCAATGCCGGATTTGTGTAAGTCTTCTCGTGGCCTGAAAGATAGAATGAAGGCTCTGAAAGAATGTCAGTAGGGGCTCTGATACCATGAACCTGACGTGGTAACTAACCTTGTGAATAGAAGCTGTATTGAAGATTTGTTGACGCTTTCATCTCAGAGATGTGAATTACTCGACTGATCGTGAATGTTAGCTGGCGAGGGCAATCGAAAAATTCAGACTTACCGTTCTGGCTGCTCCTGCTCTGGAATACCATTTTGGACTTCTTTGAAGGAACGTAAGAACTTCTTGCGCCATTCTTCCAATCCAATATTTCTTGCTTGCTCCAAAAGCTTGCTGACGTGAACTTTCACCACCACTTCTTGAATATGTCGAGCCTCCAAGCGGAGCTTATCAAAACATCTCTCGACCTGATCCTGGAGGAAGACACGCGTCATTTCATGTGCGGCAGTAATATGCTCAGCAAGTGGATCACAGTCGGAAAGCTTGGGAAGTAACTCCAAGAAATTTTTATCGACGAGAGTCTTGACGCGTCGATTAGCATCTTGTTCGAAGTTTGGTGCGTCGTTGTAGCCGAGCAGCTTTTTTGCCATGCCATAGAGACTTTGTGGATGTGGGTCGCCATGGACTGCTTGATTTGGATTTTCACCCGCAAAGATCAGGTTGGCAAGGTCGACCTTCTTCTCTGGAGAGAGCTCAGGAAATTTGTTGAAGTATAACTCGATATGTAGAAGCTTCTTCTTCAATTCCTGGAAATTGTGGCTGGTATTCTTGAACGTTCGAAGTTTGAGATTATCAACAGAGCGGTCGATTAGGCTGTTAAGTTTACTGTAGAGAGCGAAAAACGGCTCCAAGGGATCTTTGAGCGAAATACGATCAGGACCAGAAACGCCAAGTTCTATTATCACGTACCTGTTGGAGCGTCTTCTGACCTCAAGTGATTTACCCTCTCCTCCAGTGGTCCAAGGCTGTAATGCCTAGTTTTTTTTCTTAGAAAATAGACGGAAGGAAATGATTATCAACGGCAAACATACGGATATACGTGTTTGACACGCCGAAGAACCTCGAACAGCATGGCATCATTCAATTCACGAGCACCTTTGTCCAATTCTGTCGTGGAGTCGGCTCGGATTTGAGTTTCAAGCTTCTTGATATCGTCATCAATGGCATGTAAACCGCGTTGTTCATGTTTACAAAAGCCGGCGAAGCGAGTTTCGAGCCCTGCCTCGAGTAAAACCTGAGCCGAATTAACTGAGAAATGAGATGCAAGTTCAATTTTGCCCGAAGCTCTGGCGAGGACATGAGGCAACAAAATAAACATGCTTTGGGACGTTACTCACAACAGCTCTTTGAGCGAAATTTTGTTGTAGCTGCGATTGATGGGCTTGGTGATAAGCTGAGGCTGGACGTAATGAACTGTTATGAATGCTTGGCTAGTTTCTCCGGACAGAAGGATAGGTTCGACTGGAGCCTGAGAGGCCTGATTGAATGAGTTCTTGGCAGAATCGTAAAGATCTTGCGAGAGCAGCAACTAGACTGGCGAGTGAGTTCCCCAGCTTGAGTTCAAGTAGGTTAACACGTACGTTGAATCCATCCCTTAAGGTCACGTTTTCATCTTGTTCGAGAGTTTTTGCAACTTCGAAGGAGAACATGCGGTCGTGAGAATCTAGGTCGTCGTCCAAACCATCAAGATCTTGGGTATCTGTCTCGGTATTCCACACGAAAGACTTGGACTCTTCTTCGCTGAAGAGACATATTATCTGATGCGTTATCTTGGTGAGGTACCTGCGAAGATTATTAGCTAGACAAAGAAAGGCAACTGGCGTTGGCGAACCTCATGAACGTAATGCGGTTCCTTCGAACGGCGGACTGCGCATCGTCCTTCCATGTCCCGTTCTCAGGCCAGAAGACCATATACAACTCGTCTCCGCTTGAGTTTGGTGGTACGGCAATGTATAAGCCAGGTTGAAGGACCTCCGACTCCGAATCTTCTGATACAGTGCTCGCAAGAAGTTCATCGGCCCTATTGTTCTCGTTAGCACGGGTGCAGACAGGAATGCAGCGGCAACTGTAAATCCATACTGATTCTGGTTGACAATATCGAACTCAAGGAAAAAATCAATGATGGACTCCCTTGAGCCGTAGACACCGATTGGCTGGACAATAAAGGAGTCGAGTACTTTGAAATCGACTTTGGTCAAGGACTTGTAGGCACCAGGCGACACCTTGTTAATGAAATTGCTCAGAGATGCCTGGGCGATGATGACCTTGTCAACTAGCGTATGGTTCAGCAATAATAACATCGCAGAGTGCAGGCATCGTACCAAGCCCACCACTACCCTGCTCGGATATCAATTCAAGGAGACAAAAAAGGTTGTCAAAAACAATGCGCGGTTTAGGGGGTTCTTCTTTGTGTTCCTGTCCTCACGCGTCAACCAGATATCTGAATCGACTGAAGATGCACACCTACATAAGGTACGAATGGGACGTTGTCAGCGGCATTGGGATTGGGGGACGGTGCGCGTTTTGCTTCCTGTTTGATATCAGTAAATAGACGATTAGTATACATAATACAAACAATTTTGCAGTACCGTCGGTAATGGTATGTTGCCATTCGTAGGAGTTGCGCTCACGCTGTCTGGTAGCGGGACTGAATGAGGATCTGTTGCAAAACAGTTATTAGTGACATTCGGCCGAAATGTCTTTCCCGCGTACCTGGGCCCTGTTGAGAGGCCTCATCCATTTTCGAGATAAGGACTGCGTCGGATAAATTTCAGATTATGCTTTGAGTGCAAGGTAGCTGGTGGGATGTAGGAGAGAAATGGATTAGGCGCTGAAGACCGCTGATTTGAAGGATCCAACGCAAGGCCAAACACGAGGTGTCCATCGAACTCAAAACACAGTGGATACAATTATCGTGCTGAGAAGATCTTTCTAGAACAATATGCAGATCGATAGGCGCCCAGATTGTGAATCCTATAACGCGTGTTCAATATCCAAGCATGTGATGGACCAGCTCACGACATACCACCCACTCATATAGCCTAAACCACCAATATTAATGCTAGCGCTCCTTGTCTATCATTAGCCCGAACGAGTTCTCCGGCTTCCTTTGGGATGTGGATGCCTCAACATTGAAACATGTAGCACTTTATCAGTGTGCAACGACAGTGTCCGCATGTCACCAAGTTTCACAGAATCCAACACATACAAGGTTTTGACAGGCGCAACTATGCATTACGGTACGCCAAATGGCACATCCAATCAACCAAAAAAAGGGAATTAGAAAGGAAAATCGATTTGTCTAGGAGGAACGTCGTTTGCTGGGAATGGTTGTTGTGTCCAAGACGCGCCAACTTTCCACGAATGATGATACTCCCAGGCCAGCGCAATCAACGCATCAATGCATCACTCATTTGGTGACTTCGAGGGACGCAGCAGACCTCTGGCGGAGACTTTTGTTAGGAGTTAAAACAAATATATTCTTTTGAAAAGTACGTAGTTCAAGTATTTTCAGCCTAAGCTAACCAGGGATAAATTTAATCTGGTGGTGGTTTCTACATTCTCGGTCATGAAGGGATTCATGCGAATTTTAAATCGTATCACATCGTAAGATAAGGTATTCATAATAAACTAATCTAGAACGATAGACGCCCAAATGAATGTTATCTGGTCCTTAGAGAAAGTCTCCTTCTCTGTTGACTACCTTCATCCTTAAACATGAACATCGCTACCGAGTCGAAAGTTGCTCCTAAGAAAGACGCAGACACAGAAACAATCTTGGAAGAGGTGCTCTCCAACAAGCAGCGGATCGTCTCGCACATCGGCAGTGGGCAATACAACGTCTCCTCGGGTACCAACAAATTTTCAACGAGCACGAGTATCTCAGCATGTGGGCTAGCAGCTATGAATTGCGCCAGGCTGTTGTTCCAGCAGGCCGAAGAAATGAAAGAGCACTGCACTTGGTGTGGAAAGCGCGATGGAGAACATCGAGAAGATGGGGGACGTTGTTTGGTCGACGCGATGCTTGCTCCTCAAACATCTGCGGTTGGTGAAAATAACTCCCACCCCCTTTTGTAAGTTGTCGAGCTCAATCCTTCACTTTTTCTCAGGAGATTGTCTCAATATGCTCGTCTTGGACAAATAACTCGCATCTCGAGGTCGATGAACTACTCCAATTACCAATTTTCAAGAAATCTTTCTTGATTGTGAACACCAAGTATGGAAAGACAACGCCGTCGGATTTTCGTACCCTCCTCATGTAAGTCTCTTGTGATGAATTGTAAAGAAGCGCTTATGCGTTGCATATCAGGGATATGACCGAGGTCAAAGAAAATCCAAATCAAGTCGTTGCGTGCATTATAACCCGCCCGCCCGAGATTCTCCTCTGCATGAAGATCCCTGTGTCCGGACAAGACATCTTCGTCATCTTCGACTCACATCCCCGACCGACACATCCCGAAGGCTCGGGCTTCATTTTGAATGCTTCTCTAGTAGGAACAGCAGAATATCTCGAGCAGCTTCTCTCGATTGACTCCAGTATTTTGGCCGACCCATCCTTGCGCTGGCAAGCCGAGCTTCTTGGTCATTTTTCTGGACACATCGTTGTGTCCAAACCCAACGATGCCTCAAACTTTGAAATCGACGAGATGCTGATGGATGCAACGCTCCAAATGTTGCTTCTCAAGGCTGAAGTAGTTGAACTTCAGCTCCGGGAATCATCCCTCGCCTCTGAGAATGGGCACCTTCATGACCGCGTCATGGAGCTGGAAACGGAGAAAGAGAATTTGGAAAAGACTGTGACTATGGTAGATCGCAAAGGTAAACGACGCGCCGTAGACAGGCACTCGACGTCCAGAAAAGGTAGCATGGTTAAGAGTCGGCCGCCAGAACGGACCGAGCCCAGTGGCTCATCTTCTCGATTGGAAAACGAACAGCTGAATATGGTCGAACACCTTCAAGCCCGATTTGACGAAGAGGACCGACAGTTAGCCCTTGAACGAGGCCGCCTTCTACAACAAAATCAAACCTTTGATTGTAGAATATGTTTGGAAACGCTCCCAGAAGACCACATTGCAAAAGTGGAAGGTTGTAATCATGCGTTCTGTCGAGAGTGTCTCCGTGCTCACGTTTCTTCGACGGTGAAAAGCCGCCGGTACCCAATTCCATGTCCCGTTTGTGTGGCTGACAACAAACAAAAACCAAGCTGTGCGCCTTTTTCTTGAGCTGTGTCCCCGCGCTAAATGTCTTCATTTTCTAGATGTTGACGACACTACTGCGATGACCCTCGGTATTTCTGAGGCGACTTTCGAAATTCTGCAAGAATTACAGCTCGCCAAACACTCAACTATCCTACATTGTCGCAAGTGCAAAGAAACGATGTTCGTGGACAAGGATGAATATCGTGACATTAAGCTAGTGGTATGTCCCCTTCGAGGATGCAACAATGTGTGGTGCAAATCATGCGAACAAACCATCAACGTTGGCGGACCTCAACATTCTTGTGATGGAACAAGCGAATTTCAGCATCTCATGAAGACGAGCGGGTGGAAGGCATGTCCTGGTAGGTTATTCTCTTTTCAAGACTTGAAATAAGCTTATTTTTTCTTCAAAGGGTGTTCAACTCCGATACAGAAAGAATCTGGATGCAACCACATGACCGTACGCTGCTTTGTCCATTGTCTCAGCTCTCAAGCTGACCGTTGTCTTTCTCCTGTATTAGTGTGGGGCTCCTGGGTGTAATACGTAAGTCAAACCTGAATGTCGTCTTGAACCTGGCGACTCACGTTATAAAATGATTAATCTCACTTTTCAGCCACTTTTGCTACGTCTGCGGAGAGCTCATTACTTCGTCGCTATCAAGGGGCGAAATTAAGAGTGCCATTAGTCGACATTATTCGAGGTGCGCATTGTTTCAGGACGTCGCAGGTGCTTAATATTACCGCCGTTCCTTGGAAGCTTCTTACTAGTAGTGTCGCGTTGATCAAAAACGCATGTACTCCAGGCTTAAGTATCGTCCTTATACAATGTATGTAAAGTACAACATATTTCTCTCGACTGTCGCCTTTGTCGCCTGTCAGAAAAATAGAAAATATTAGTGTGTTCGAGACTTTATCTAATCTGTGGGAGTCCTGCTGCGGATCCGGACACAGGTTCTGATCGGCTCCTGCTCAACGACCTCTTGACATCTTCGCCACATGTACAACCAGCCAGATAAACCGTTGATAGTTAAATGTACCTTCGACAAGTGGCATAAGCGAATCACCTTCAGCTCCGCCCGTAATTGTTCGTATGATCTGCTGCGGCGCAAGGTATGTAGTTGACCAGGCCGCTATTTGGTATGCAGGCTCATTGCACACTGTAGGTGGAGCAGTGTTTCTCGCTCTATGGTTCTGCGTTTGCAATCACATACAAGGACGACGATGGAGAGATTACGAACATCAGCACGGATGATGATTTAGTAGAAGGAATTCAATATTTTCAAGCCGGAGACGATGCACCAACTTCTTCAGCAGCCTCCATATTGTCAGGCCGCAGTTTCGGCCCTCGGAAAATCACGCTTCGTGTCGATATCGCGGTTGATTACGACGGACCCAGTTTGTCAGATACATCTTCTCTTGCGAGCTTAGACGACTTCAAAGTCCGTAACGGCAGTCAACAGTCTTTTTCGTTCGGAACCCCATCCCTGGATCTTGAAGATGATTCGGTTACTGTCAGTTCTAGAGATCCAGATACTTCAGTGCGGGATGGGTCAACATTCTTAACGTCCGAGCGCTCGATTTCAAAGCAAAGGAGCTCACAAAGTTGGGAAACCTCGAAGACATTGGGAGAAGGGCAGCCGCGGCTGAATGGGCATCACTCAGACAAGGGGAAGGGCTCTGTGAAGAGTCTGAAAAGCTCAGCGAAGGGTAGCGAGTATGTAGCAGCTGCTGATCGATATCCTTCCGATCCTGCAGCTGTCTTCGAACGACTTCAGATTTCTGAATCTCTTCCAGACGATGCTTCGAGCGTTGACTTCGACCATTTGACGGCTAGCGAACGTGGGGCAGCCTGGCTGAGGGACCAGAACGAACGAGCAATAAGGTCAAAATTGGGCGCGCTGCCAGAACCCTCAGAAACAGACTCTTTCTCCCTATCTGAATCGAAAGACGATCTCGGCGGAGATTTGGCATTGGAACGAGATCCTAGGGGCAAGTACTACTACACGTATACCTCAGGATCATCTGCATCCCAAGCACATGGATCCATTTATGAAGATGTCCCCAACGGATTTTCCGAACGAGACAGCTACGTTCCAGGTGGTCCGCCCCGACCAACGTCCATGCAGCTCAATTGGCTCGCATCACAACGTATCAAGCAGCCCCAAGACCAATTTACAGACCCTAATCGTCCAACCTCTGTCGCGGAAGAGCCTCCTCAAATTGAAACACATTTAATCGACCCCGAATTATTACCTTTCATTCCGGTACCTGGTCCACCTCCCGACATCCTAACAGATTGTTCCCACTGTGGTGTTTTACTTGACGCCATTCGCTACGTGTGCGCTTCATGTGGACCCAAAGTGCCAGTCAATTCCAACCTTAACCTCCAGGGCCAAGATAGGGAAGGAGATTCCCCGACAACCGCCTACTCCTACCCACCCCGACCACATTCACTATTCTCAGATCCGCAGCGTTCTGGGTCGTCTCAAACTCTAGTGGGAAGTCCTCAGCCAGATTTTTTCCAGAATAAACCATTACCCTCTCTCCCTGCTTCAATGTCTTCCTTACCATCATCTATACATTCGATGTTTGCGGCCAGGAAACCTCACTTGAATCTGCCCACTACGCCTCCTTCTCCCACGAGGAAGTCAAATGGTTACGAACTTTGCGCGCTATGTCTGGAGACTGTTGGAATCAATCATGCTATTGAAGCTGGTTTAGCTGAACCAGGATCATCCCCGATTTTAAGCGCCTCCCCTCACAATGATCCATTACGTGCGTCACTGTGGCGAAGAGCACCTCCTAAAAAAGGACAGCTCCGGCATGCATATCAAGAGAAGGCTTGGGGCCACAACGGTTGGGAAGATGTTGGTGAGCAACCTTTCCTTACTCTATTTCTCTCGTAGTTGACGCGTTCGCAGTCCTGGATGAAGCTTCCGTTTCGCAATGTTCCACTTGTTCTGCTCTCACAGAGCGCAAGCGTTACAAGTGTATATCATGCGAGAAAATGATGCTGTGTCGTGCTTGCTACAGTCAAGTACATGAATTACATCCTTCACATGCTTTCTGTATCGTACCCGATAAACCGGTGCAAGTTGAGACGTATGAAGAACTCAATCCAGCTCTTCCAGAAGGCCAAGGCGAACACTGTACGCGATAATTTCTTCGTCTTACTTCTAGCGTTGAAAAGTTACCATAGCCCTCATGCACCCCGGAGTTAAATGTGCCCAGTACGTTGTCCTTGTCTCTTTTCAGGCTGATCACTTATCAGTGACACTACAGCTGCCTACTTGACATTGTGGGAGCTCGCTTTCACTGCGCTATTTGTCCTGCAATCGATATCTGCTCGAATTGTGAATCTGCAGGTCTTCCAGGAAATCTTGACTCTGCAGATGGTGGTCACATTTCTTCGCATATCCTTATTAAGGTTTGTAGTCTTCAACCTTTTGCAACTCCTTGTTGATCATAGTTGCAGATACCCTACCCTTTGGAGAACACCGAGGTGACTCAAGATTACACCTTTCTCACTTACTCGCCACTCATTTCTTTTTTCTCAGCTCAAAAATGCAAGTAGACGAGCTTTGCACCTTTGGACAGGTCGAGATGCGGCAAATGTTGCATTTGGCAACTCAGGACCCAAGGCTGGCTCTGAGATCTCTTCCTATGCCCAGACGATGATAGGGATTGCTCAAGATCGTTCATCTGAAGACCATCGATTATGGTGCAATTGTTGTGGACAGGTAGAATAGGCCCAGTATGGAATAATACTTGCATCTGACGTTCTACGTAGCCGATCATCGGTGTCCGGTATCAGTGCGGGCATTGCCCATCCAAACCCACTGCATATAATCTGGTAATTATTTTTTGGTCTCGTACCGTTGCCTATTTGACAATTAACTGTTGATCAGTGCTCCACTTGTGAGGTTCGGTCTTACGAGATTCACGATCCGATGCATATATTCTTCAAGTTGCCAAGAGCGGTATATCAACCACTTGAAGCTGCTTACCCTTTTCTGCCTCCGTTGTATGTTTATGACTCAGTGTGCAACCTCAGCGCTGACTTGATTTACAGGTACAAAGTACCCGCCGGTCCACCTGGAAATCTACCTCAGCCATGTGACCCAAGAAGTGAGCAGTCTGCTTTGAGTCGCCATATGTAAGGCTGATTCCTGCTCATCAGATTACCTTATAGCTCTCGTCCACTCTGCTGCTCTCTGCGATCGATGCATGACACCAATACAAGGCGAATGGTTTCGATGTTGCTATTGCGCAAGAGATCTCTGTGATGGCTGTGAAGATGTCGATACGCACGACGACACTCATGTTTTCATTGTGTTCAAATCCATCGTAAGCCAACTTTTGCTTCCGAAGCGTTCTGAAGCTCATGATCTGATCCATTTAGGTTGACATGCAATCATTCAAGTGGGTAAACGCTCTAATATGGACTTCTTCTAACTTACCGTTTCTGCAGGGGTTTTGCTAATCTTGACAACCACGGGGGTAGCTCTCCCATAATTCCATATCCTGTCTATCGATGATTATTTTCTCTGCATGTAATTTTCTCTCTTTTGCTGTGTTGTATTCGCACATTTCTAGAGGACAATGGCCACGTCATACTGGGAAACAATCAACCCTTTTTGAAGCCTGTATTATGCTGTGAGGATGATTTTTAAAAAATCACGAGATGTTGGGTTCGTACCTAAGCGACGCCGTTCATAGAACAGATCCGTTCGACTTGCTCCAAGATTGACGATCTTGGGACACCCATCTCTATCTTTTTCAAGGCGCGTACACTCAGCGCAGTAATAAGCATCGGAAATACCTGAGGTGTAAGTTGTATTGATTATACGGTTTGAAAATCAATGAATGACGTACCAGGCGAGCCACAGATGATACACCGACCGCCATAAGTACCAAAGTTGCACTCATCACAAATTCGAACGAGAGTTTCGGGTCTGACATACGAGTCGCAAACAGGGCTAGAAGTCTTTGAGCTTATTTCCAGTACTCTTGGAATGAATAAACACACCATTTTCCATCGCATTTTTCACATAATCGACCGATAGCTGAATTCCAGATGCATAAGCGTGCATTGCGCATTTGACGAATATCGCGGCTTACCGATGCCAGGTTGGCGGCGACACATAATCAAATCTACGGGTGCCATGATTCAGGTTGACTCATGCTTCTTTCTGAAAGTATTAAGTACCTGGATGATGTTTTGACATCTTGAAGGACGCAACGAAGATGGGAGTAAGCAATCAACTTGTCGAGGTTTCCCTTACTGTTTAGGTTCACCTGCTGAGTCATCAAAGCTGCATCAATATGCAAGCTTGTACAACTCAATTCAACGATTGGGTGACTCTCACTTTTGGGTGGATTTCGGGTGTGGTTGGGCACTTTCATTAGAAGCACAAATCGCCCCAAACGGCTCAACATCGTTCGCTCCGGAAGAATGGACTTTGTACTAGGATTCAAGCTTCAGATTCAAGTCGATGGTTATGAGCAACTAGAAGTCGGATTATGTACTAGCTTGCAAGCAGAAAAGAGAATAAGTATGACTACGAATGTGTACTGTTGTGCGGGAATTTCTACGTAAAATGGGAGGGGTAGTACAAGGCGAGTAGTCCAGTGATAGATGCTTGATGTGTGAGTCAACTAGGATAAATGGAAGCTGCCAACTCCTTCTAGAATAGCAACTTTTAGTTTCGCTTTCATCACTTGCTTCGTGCTATATTCGGGTAGTTTTAAGTAGTTGACGCAAGTCATAACACTTGGCAAATAGTCATCGGCTTTCAAAGGAGGCTCATGCGGCTTGCGCACTACAGTCAAAGGCGGATTGAGTCCACGGAAACCTGGAATGCTTGCTCGTGAGAGAGGTTCAGATTTGATGGAATAGAGGAAACAAACCTCCGATCGGCAACTTGGGACTTCCAGTTATGAATTGCAAATACGCTCGGCGGCTGGTTACATCGTACTCAGTCATGATGTCGATGAGATCCTTTATGGCTTTGCTTTCCACATTGAAACCATGGTCGGCCTTTAAAGCTTCGGAAAGAGCTAGAAAAAAGTTCATAAGCAAAATTTCATCGCGCATGGAAAGATACTCACTCTCAGGACTCCAATCCTCGTCGGAATTGCCGAACAACATGACAAGCTCGTCGGCGGAGAAAGCACGCAGGTCGGTAATAGGGAAAACTTTGGAGAACCCTTCTCTGAATGCTTTCACTTGGATAGCGACTCCTTTGCCAATAATGGCGTCCAAGACTTCATGAATGTAATCTTGCACATTGTCAATCGTTACAGGAATATCTCGTCCATTTGGCTGCAATAGAATTCATCAAGATGTGCTGTTGCGAGTTTTACAAACGACTTGCCCTAAGCTCAATGTCATACCCAGGGATTGTGAAATCTAGGGCCAGGTCTTCGACTGTCGTTCTCTCAATCTTGGCGACCTTCTGCGAGAACTGTGACATCAAGTCCATGTTAGGCAGGAGATTACATGATACAATGAAGTACGGCTACCTTATCCTTTGGAATAGCGTTTTGCTCGGTCGCTAAAGTTTGTATAGAGACAAGTGAATTGGCTAGCTCCGAGTCCACAAGCTAGATATACTTTCAATAAAGATCCAATGGAAGTAAAAAGTAAACCGACCTTCAGTGTTGCAATGGTTTGAGGGATCTCTTCGCCAAGCACTAGCTTTAGGAAGACTTTGTTCAAGGAGAGATCGATGATACGGGAATCCAGCATGGCTTTCGCTGCAAATTGACCAATGACACGAAGAATATGTGTTCGTTTCCTGTAGACACTCGTTAAATGATAGCTGAGTATGGTCGAGGAAGTACACTCACTGTCCATTATCATTGTCGATGTCCTCACGGCTCAAAGGAGCCGGATATAAGCCGTGAGATTGATGTACATAAGGGCCAGAGCCAGAAGCCCCACCATCACGCCATATCTTCAAATCTTTCCTCGCAAATTCTTTCGAGACCAATGAATAGAACTCCAGTGTGGGGCCCAAACCAGTTCCGACTTCCTCAAAGTATTCGACCTCAAGGATGGAAGAGGAAGAGCCATATAGCTCAAACACCTTCATGGCCGATTCCAGTATGTGTTTCCTAGAAATACGGACTTTTTGTCGCTGTAGACGACCAAGGAAGCCAATTCCGTCGTCTCGTCTGGAGGAAGAGTTGTCCTGGCCACCTCGTGCTTGCTGGCTTTGCCACTTCAGGATAAGACGTGCATAACCAAAAGAGGTCGATTGAAGGAAGTTGTACCGAGTTGCGAACGGGAAGAGGAAGGGGAAGTGCTGTGGTAGATCAAGTGCCCAGTCAGGAAGGCACGAGCTGGAATGAGGGTTCAGTACTAATGAAAATAATAATAATCTTAAAATGTTCCTAACCTTGCTACAATCATTGGTTCTTCCAATTGGCGAGTCAACTTGGCAGACAGTTTGTTATTGACGAAAGCGGAGTCTTGTAGGTGGCGCTTATCGGCTCCGAACCCAGTGCGCTCTGATTCTAACGTATTGAGATGATAAAGAACTCGTAGGAGGCGGAGAATTTTGGCGTGTGGGGCATCATCAGGTAACGACGATAATGAGGGGCTGGGCGATCTGAGCTTTATAGAATCCGATCCCTCAACACCTTCTACAGGGCAACGACAGGCAATTAACACCGAGCTCACCCATAAATGAGACGACTTACTTTCGGGAGTAGGCGCCGGCCCAGATACCTTTTTGAACTTGATCGTATATACTCCTTGCCAAATCATACTCAGAGGCGCTGGACCACTCTTCTTCCTCATCTCGTGTTGATGTATCGCACCGTAGATGGTAAGATCCAAAGGTAAAGGTTGTTCATCCATCGAGAATTCAAGATGCCAGTCAGTTGGCTTGGCCTTCAAAGCAGCAGCATAAGATCCTCTTGCTGGCATCGGGCCTCTTGCAAGAGCCAGCAAGCTGTCCCTTGAAGCAGCACTTGGAGTTGCCACTCTTGTACCATCGGGTGTTTGAGCCTCTACTTTTGTACCATCTGGAAAATAGTCAGTCTTCGAATTTGACGGTGCAGTTTATGCCTCCTACCTTCAGCGACAGACAAAGTGATCGTTTTCTCTGATATGGAGGTGTCCGGGTCTACTTCGTCGTCGAAAACCTCAGCATCAACTTCGTCGTCGTCGTCGGAGAAATCGGCCTGAAGTTCAGAATCAACGACTGTGTCGCTCGGCGTTGGCTCAACTGCAGGTGGTACTACTGTAGGTGCAGTACTCGAGATTTCCGGTTGTACTGCAGTTGATGAGGGACCTGGTTCAGCAGTGGTCGGAGCGTTCGATGGAATACCAGCAGGTTCTGTCGTTGGGGAACCGGCGGACTGTTTTGCTAGCCGTTGACTGCGTCGGCGTTGGGGTGTAGAAGTTGCATTTGAGGAACTTGATTCGGCCGACGGGTTAGAATTTGACGCCTTGGTGGGAGATGCTTCTTCGGGAGCCCTTGAGGTCGAACCCATCAGCCCGGAGGCCGCCAAAGCGGCGAACATCCCAGACAATCTTGAGCTGCTTCCCATGAGACCCGACACTCGAGGACGGAGATAGTCATGCAATGCTTGGAAAGTGGCAATCGCGTGAATGGATACAACGATATTGTGGAGATTTTTTGGAATATCTGAATCTTCACTAGCAACAAGGCGGAGACGCAGTTGGCGGGCGAGCAATGAAGGCGAGCTTCGTTTTGACTCTATGATTAGACTATCAATCACTAATCTTCGTTCTGTGAAGAAAAGCTTACCATCGCTATTCTGAGTTACAGTGATCACGTCAAATGACTCCATTCTTGTAAGACTCTCTTGCAGTTTCTTGACCAATGTCGCAAAAGGGGTTTGACTGGCACTTAGGTTCTTTACTTTTCGAGCAGCGAAAGCATCCAACAGCATCTCCTTTCGGCGTGGCAAATCAACTGAGAAAATTGAAGTGAGCCACGATACAAACTGTCAAGAAAAGATTGGTTACCGGCACGGATTTCATCTGTTGCGAAGTGGAGAAGACCGTCGACTACACCACTTTGCAGCAGCTCGAACGACGAAACGGAAGTAGGAGGAGAAGAGAACAGGCTGGCAAGTTCCCATAATGCTTCAGTGCATTCTTGTTCAGATGACTGAGGTGCAGATATCTTTCCCACCAGACCCCGCAAACTGGCGAAAGCATTGTCGGCATCTGGATTCTCCTTTTCTGACAAAAACTTGAACTGGATAACTCGGGCACGCAAAGTGATCGCGTCTTCTGGATCGAGCGACGACGAGGAAAGTTTCTTGTATGAAGGTATTGGAGGTGGCACAGAGGGTGGTGGAGTCCCTTCATTGGCGGTAGCTGCTTCTTTCTCTTTTTCTTTCTCCTTGGCTTTGGCGGTGGTGAGTACACGCTCAGCCAAAACATCTATCTCATGGAAGACTCCTTCTCGGCGGAAGGTTGGCTTGTAGAGCGATGGAACCTTCGTCAAGAGCATATCAACGAGTTGTAGGGCTCCAATGACTAGAGACGGATGGTCCTTCGAGGAGAGGATGGAAGAGGCGAAGCCCGCTACCGGGACAAACTAAACGATTTGTAAGAGGGGGATTGAGTCAAAAGGACAGGAAACATACCATAAAGACCTTCTTCAAGCCATCACCATCCAAAAAGCTGACAGCCTTAAGAAGGCCGGTTAAAGTCTTGATTCTGACTGGTGTAATGACGCTGGCTGCATAAACATCTACCAAAATGGGTACGAGGAGTTCCATATAACGTCCAACGACAAGCGGTTTGGAGCGCAGCATATCTGTACGACTGGGAGGAGGAGCGATGGCTTCGATATTAGGAAGAGCAGTCGCATTTTCAGCGTTTTCCTCTGCTTCTTGAACAGTGTTGTCTTGGGTAGCCGGTGCAGGCGTACCCTCAGTTGAGGCTGATACAGGCGGGTCAACGACCATTGGAACGACTTGGGATTCAGAAGTAGACGCAGACGTAGAGGTCGATGCTCGTGCGGCGGCTCTATCTGCCTTCACCTTTGCTTTGACCAGGCGAGCTAAAGATTTCTCTGAGTAAACTTTGTGGTCGAAAACACCATCTACATAAACGTCAGCGTCAGGTTGATAAGTAAAGTAAGATGCACCATTACCTTTCGGTAAAGGAGGGAGCAGCTCCGATACAAGACTGAGGGCTTCTTCAACCTGATCTTTTGGCCGATGAGCGAGATTCTCCATGACAGTCATATCGGCGAGACCTCCTCCAAGACCTTGGCCCGTTGCGGCGTCGCCTTGATCAACATGAGACGCCGAAGCAGAGGGGAGAACGCCAGTGAGAATCTGGTACAGTGTGTCGACGATAGCGGCTTCAAGAAGGGCTAGAGTGATCTTTGGGCTGGCACGCGCAGATGTGGCCAGGGCACGGAGTAACAGGGTGTAGGTGTTTGCTTGAATCAAGGGCGAGCCGCCAGCTGGTAATAGTAGCTGATTGACCGCTTTTATCATGTCAACATCCATCAATGACTCCAAATTTTCAATGGAGCTGCGATGATACGAGTCAACGACGCGAATGACGCAGAGACAGGCGTATTCCACCAAACGTTGGTCCGAGTACGACAGGCAGTTGCGAATGATGGGCCATACACCTCTAATCATGGGCAACTGATCAGAGGCCAAGTTACGACAACAATTTGAAGCCGCCTGCAAAGCCGTCCTCTGAACAGCAATGGAGAAGAAATCTAGATAATTCAATAAGGCGGCCAGACCGCCTTCACGGACAATAGCACTTGGGAACTCTTCAGAAATTTTCTCCATTGTCTACGCGACGATGAGAATTGATCGTCAAATCGCGAAAAAAGAATAAGGAAATGCTTACACTGAGGGTCTGTTCTGCGAGATCAATGTAGGAAATCTCAATCAACTTGCTGCATAAGACAGGGATAGCCCCATGATATACCACTGTGTGTGCAACACCAGGAAGAGCTTCCATGAGGTTTGCTAAACATCTACACGCAAGGACTTGGGCTTCGAGATTGTCATCTCCCTGATATGCACCTCCGGAGCTCATCGCCAACGCCGCTGCCAAAGCAGCATCTTCATCTTGTTCCGCATTGTTCTGCTCGTTCCCGTCCTCGTCATCGTCTTCTTCATTGCCACGACCACCCAAGATCTTCACCAACTCTTTCACGAACTGCTCGACCTGGAAGGACCCGGCGAGGGTATCCTCCGTGCTAATGCTCAACAACTCACTCAGTTCCTGCAATGTGACTAATCTCGTAGTAGGATCGGCAGTTGATTTGATGTTGTTCAGCATCGTCTTCAGGCGAGATGACAATGACATCATGTACGAGCCAAACTGGCGATAATCGCCAAAAATTGCGAGGGCCGTCGCTTCATCCATGCCCCCTGGAATGGGAGGCGCGTTGCCCGATGGTGCTTGTCCAGCTGCTTGTCCATTTTCTCCTTCTCCCTCGTCTTCATCGTCGTCGTCATCATCATCATCTTCGTCGTCGCCTGCCATAGGTGCATCTCCACTGGTCTTATCAGCATCTATTTCCTTCGGTTTGGGTTGATCTTCTCCCGTATTTTCTTCCGTGATCACTTTGTCTTCCATTGCTTCATCGACGTCAGATGAATGCTTGCCGCACTCAGCTTCGAGCATCTCCACGTCTTCGTTCTCTGAGCGAGATGTGCTCGCGACGGCTAGTTTAGACTTGGCAGCCTTGCCCTTAGACGTAGTTGCACTTTATTCAAATCAGAAAGGTGTTCAATCAACAGTAGAATGAATATACTGACCGAGCTTTCCGAGGCATGTCAGTGGGGTTGGCAGATGTCGAAGTAGATCTGAGAGAATATGCAGATGTTCTTGGGCGCTTGGTAGACGGACCGGCTGTGTTATCTTCCTCTTCAGTTGGTGGAGCTGCACGTTTCTTCCCTTTCGGGTCTCGGATGGGTTCGTTAATAGTAAAGGGACTTGATGTAACTGCAGGATTACGACGAGCTCTAAGTGGTACAAGGAATATCAGTAATGCCAACAAAGGGCTGTCATCAACCGCCCACCACTCACTTCTTGCTGACGCGTGATGGTAAATCCTGAACGACTTCTTTCGCCTTTCCTTTGCCTGAACTTCCTTCACGAGAGCGAGAGACTTTGAGAGGGCTAGCACGAGGATTTCGGGTGCTGATAGATTCAATTGTAGTTGTGGAAGATGAAGCTTGCTGGTCTGGTGCGGGTATTGCGGCGTCGCGGTTGCTCGATTGAGTGGTTAAATGCGCTGCTTTCTGCTTGGCCGCTCTAACTCTGGCGCTTGACCGGGTTGCCTTTGCTTCTGAGACTGTTTCTGATGTTGTTGGTTGCTGAATCGTTTCTGACTGAGGAGGGAAAGCACTCTCGCTAGTTGTTGCTTCTTGATGATGGATTGGTCTTAGATCCATTTAGTGCATGCCCCCAGCCATGGATCCTGAATTTTCAACGAATAAAAGCAAATTTGGAGGGTGGTGATGAGAGTAAGAAGCCAAGCCAGGAAACAGCTCAGACTTTGGCCAAAACGCCCTAAAGCAATCCCTCGGCCCTTCCTTATATAAGCAGGTGGCGTGCTACAATCTCTGCTCATCTCCGAGTCGGCAAGTGCTTCTACAAGTACAGTTTACAAGTCATCGTACATTGTATTGCTGTAAAATCTCGTTGACGCTACGAATAGTTAACTCGGCAATCTTTTGAGTTTCCTCAGTGGTCGTGTTGTAAGCTGGTGAGAGCATCAAATGATCACCCTTTGTACCCTCCAAATTCGAGCCGCCTGTCATGCCCATAATGATCAGGCCATTCTCCAAAGCACGGGCTTGTACTAGCATCGCAAAAGCGTTGCCCTTGAAGTCGGATGTCGCTTTCTCAAAGTCAAATTCAATTGCCCACCAAGCGCCTCGTCCGCGGATGTCAAATACGTAAGGAGCACCTGGCGCATTTGGGCCACTAAGACCTTCCTGAAGGAGTTTTTCTGTGGAGACATCAGTATCAGAGTTCAACCTGATCGGCATCAAAAAGGCCATACCGAGCAGTTCTCCCTGTTTGAGGATGTTTTCAAGCAAGTTCTCCTCTTCAATGACGTTTTGAACGGCCAAAGAAGCGGCGCAGGCCAACGGATGATTCTAGGAAAGCGTAAGTGGGAGTGGCGAAAGCCACTGAGAGTTGAACTTGCTTGGTAGGTATGCCCGTGTTTCCAGAAACCCGAGTGGTCGCGGATACCAGTTGCCACTTTTTCCGAAAGCAGCACTGCACCGATTGAGGCATATCTATCACGATTTATTGGTATGAAAGCGTCCATAAACGAAAATGGTACATACCCTCCGCCGAGACCTTTGGCTACGGCTTGGATGTCAGGCTATGATATTGTTAGTACAAACACCAGCAACTTGAATGTCAAAACGCATTTACCCTTGCATCGGGTCCATATGTCTCCCAGGCGTGCAGCGAACCAATACCTATTAAAATAGGCCCTAAGTCAACTTTGTACGGTTTGCGATCTAAAAGGATAACATACGACCCATTCCGCACATAATCTAGAGAACAGAAGAATCAGTCAGGGATATAAAGTGTTTACGAGAAGCATACTTCGTCCAAGATGAATAGGGCACCATATTTGTCGCACACCGACTTGACAGCTGATTCAAGCAGTATCGTCAGTCTAAAGTTAGTGTTATATTATAATAATTGAGCTCACCTTTCAGATAGCCTTTTGGAGGTCCAACCACACCTGTTGTAGCACCGACAACTGTCTCAGCCACAACTGAATTGATTCTTAACAATTATCATCGAAGCAACGGCTGTATGGGACTTACACCCAACGACGGTATCGGGGCCAAGGCCAATAAACTTGTCCTCCAACTCTTTCCTTAGACGTTCAACATATTGCTCTTCCGTTTCATTGGGTAATTGGAATCGCTTCGCGTACGCAGGAGAAACGTGATGAAAATGATTAGTCTCCAGAAGAGGAAGGTATGGCCCTCGTCTAGCAGGATGATAGGCTAGAGAAAGTGTTCCGAGTGTGTTGCCGTGGAAGGAGAGCTTCCTGGCAATGAAATTAACTCGTTTAGGTTGACCCACTTCTAGGTAATACTAAGCTATCTTAGCAAGTAGTTTGAACTCAATGAAGAAGCCGGTACCTGTCTTGCAATCTTGATCACGCCCTCCATGGCTTCGGAACCGCCTGATACGAGGCCGGCGCACGAAAACGCACCCTTGCTGGTATCAACAAGCTTCTGAGCGAGGGCCTCAGCAGGCTCACTCGTCAACTGCATACTGTAAACATCTACCGGAAGTCCGTCAGGAACGAGGCCTTGAAAACATCATAGACAATTAACGTACAGGGGACTTTATCAATCTGATCCTTTAAGGCCTGTATCACTTTTGGATGGCTATTTCCAATACACGCGACCGCCGCACCTCCAACACCATCGATAAGCCTTGCACCGCCTTCAAGATTGACATAGATCCCTTCCGCAGAAACTGCGATTGGAGGTTGCCATGGTGTTCGAACGAGTAGAGATGTTGGTTTAATATTTACTGGTGCCCTCTTTGTGGGCGAAACTTCTTGGGTTTTTGGCTCGTGGCTAGCGTCTAGAGGCATGGTGAGGATACGGGACAAAGGTGAATTGGGGTGTTCATGACCCTTGGATCATGATTGTGAAGCATTTATAGATCCCAGTTGCGCAATGTGGACACCACTTTTGTCAAGGACGCGCCTTGCTCGCTTCCCAAGTTCCAGAGTTCGAAGAGTGGTGGAATGGGTCCTAGTCAGTCGAATGACGAACGTTGATTCTACGTTGTAAAGTTCTATGTATGAGTGAGGCGCCGTGATCCAAATTTAACGGTTTAAGCTGATGATTATTTGTTTCCGCAGCGTTCGGTGTCTGCTCCCACTGTCTTCAGCATATGCAGTGCTCAGATGCAGTAGAGATGATGAGGACAACGGCGCGGATGTCGTAAAAGAAACAATAGCCATGAACGCTTTCATTGCACGTGTCCCACTTCTTTTCATCTCTTTCCACCATGCTGGCTGCTCAGGAATAAGATGCCAGCGAATGATTTCACTGACACCTGCGAAAATTGCGATAAACGTCTACCACAGCGTCATGGAACGCGACCTGGATGTGATATGTGTTTGCCATCGACAGAATTTCGCACATGCGGCGGCTGTCACGAATCGGTACTGCGTCAGTTTTTCTATATTAAATTTCTGGTTAAGGCCTACTTAATTCTTGTATAGGGAAGAGAATGTCAAAAAAGTAATTGGAGAGTGCATAAACCTGAATGCGCAGAGATCGCCGAGTTGTGGAAATCAGCTAATCGTATGGTCCAACAATAGCTTGCCAGAGGAGAAATATCTTACGCTGGGGCAAGAAAAACAGGAGCATTTTAGTGCCAGCTGTAGTTTTTGCCTTGGGACTAGGTCTTGAACAAAACAAATCTCGTGCGTATCATTCTCACTCGTGCCAGACACGGCTTCGTCGTCGTCTCCCAAGAAACCCACTGTTTTCTCGTTCTTGTTAAAAGCGACCCGAAAGCACACCACCGTCAATATCCGTTCATTGTACTCAAGCTATGCCAGACGAAGATAGAGAACAACTAGGCCTAGCCCATAATCCTGGAGTCCTCCGCAGAGATCCTCTTTGTGCTAAAGTTCTCATCTAAGACCCTGAACTTCTTCAGGCTTGGGATTAACTTGGTCATCTATGGGAGCAACCGATGCCCCTGCTCTGCAAGCAGCCGTGAAGAATGCCTCGCTGTAGCAGCTGGCCAGAAGGCACCGTCTTTCACTAACTACATTATTTTCGATGTTGCGGCTCGATCGCGACGAGAAGCACTCGAACAATGGTACAGACAAAACGGAGAAAATTTGGGTATAGGCGCTTTCAGTGCCATAAATCTACGGAAAGAATCTAAGAAAATTCGTATGTGATCCTCTACTACTTTCACCAACCACCTCGCTCAACTTGCTCCTAGCATCTCACGGGCTTCGTGTAAATGTCAGCGGCATCGGCGACTCTTCAACTCTCTTCAAAGCTTGCTCTGCTGAAGTTCAATCAATGAGCCAGCTTGGTCTCAAAGCCACAAAACAAGATGATCTGCATATCCGTTATATATGACAGCCTGCCGGAAATCATCAATCGCGTTTCTTTGGGAGTGGATACACAGAGCGTCACATCTGTCAAGGGCATGTACCATCATCGAGAAGACTGGTTGCTACATATGAAGAACGTCGTCGATCAATATTACCTCGCAGCTCCCAGTTGGACAAACAGTCCAACTCGGTTAAATTCATGATTCCCGAACCTGCCCTTCCCGGGGGTTGGGACTCATACCTATGCTCTTCGAGGATGAGGACCTCGACGCCTCTCTTAAATATATTGGGAATGGACATGGTAGCTGGTATCCATGACTGATGGACTCACTATCAGATGGTGAACCTAGACACGTCGTTGATTGTCTCGGTTTCGAGGTTGTAACTCGAACTCGACGAGCCACTTTGGAAACTTGGTGTCGCCAATCTGTACAGGTATATGGCATGGCCGCATATAGTGCCATGGATCTCCGGAGAAGCGCCAAGAACATGTGTAAGCGCTGTCCAGCATTTTATCTATTGTCTGCTAAAACTTGGTATAAGCGACCATCTACTTCGGGTGCATGTAGATGGAAATGATGATTCTCCGCTCCGCTTCAAGGTTTGCTCGGCAGACGTCGTTACATTTGATGAAATGAGGGTTCTCAGGACCTTTAAGAAGACGATCTACACATTAGTCGTTGACGACAGTTTACTGGAAGTGATTTCAACTTATCCACTCGGGTTAGATGTACACAGATTCACGGTGAAAGAATTGGATTACTACCGACCAGACTGGCTTCGAGCGTTAAAGCAGGCGGTAGACCAGTAGCCGCTATTAGAGTATGCATCATTCTCTGACAGCCTTTACGGCTTCAGGGTTCAACAAATATTAAGCGCCCATAATTAAATATAACTAGCAAGCGAAGAGCATTTCTCGAATACGCCCTGAAGTACGTCTCAAAAATCCGAGCACAGTATGTTGAGCAAACTTGACACAATTAATTACCGTGCTGAAAGCTAAGGTTACCGGACCCCTCTAAATTCGTGCAGGCACCGAACGTATTTCCATTTATTACCGTGCTGAAAGCAAAGGTTACCGGACCCCCCATAAAACCATGCTGATACCCTTTTGGACGCTGACATAAACTGCAAAGATCACATGAAATACTTATGTAAGCTCCCGACCACTCGAAATCTTCATAATATATTCTGAATAAATGCCAAGTGTTGTGCAGGCACCAGGCACTGAGCTAATGTTGCGTTGAGGATTTGTGAGGAGACTGATCTTAAGTCCTGAGTGTAGGGCTAGGAAAATACGAAGAAGACGAAATAACTTGATTCATGCTGAACCATCTGATATCTGGAGGATTGGGGGGTACTCAAAGAAATGGGAGGAAAGAAGTTATGGTGTGGTTGTCGACTCTCAATTTTTTCTGGCGAATGCGGATCGGCGTGTCCTTTTGTAGTAAGACAACCTGGAGAAAAAAAGACGGTTGGGTGCTGGGTATGGAATGAGGAAGGTGGAAATATTGAGCTTGATGGCGCCTGGAAATGGCGAATTTTGCAATAATCAACATTGGGCTTTTTTTTTTAGAATGAGCAGATGAGAATGTATGGTTCTGAATTTTGACTTGAATAACTGGAAAGAATATTGAAATGAAAGACCTGAGTAGGGTAAGCAGTAAAACAGAATAAGAAAATAAAATAGAGATAGGAGCAGACGGATGGGACTTCGTCACTTGCTGGGATGCTTTCAACACGGTGAATTAGTCGACGCAGTCGACAACTTGTATACAGCTTGAACACGATTATCGATACACTCAATATAAGATGACAAAAATAGATCTTCCACGGCCTTCCATGAGCGCTTATCGAGTCTTACACCTTCTTTCTGTTTCTCTTGCCTATCATCGCATCATCGCACTCCATGTTCGATCTTAACCTTGCTAACACCTGCGACAACTGTGATAAACACCTTGCCGCTATTCATGGACTCAGCAAAGAGCCAGTCTGTGATCGTTGCTTGGACGTCACGACTTTGCGCACCTGTGATTGCCACGAAGTACGATATTGCGTTAGTCTCTTCGAATCCTATCTGCGGTGCGATAGTGCTGATAGCTTCGCAGAGTAGAGATTGTCAGAAAAGTCATTGGAGAGAAGGTCATAAAGAAGAATGCGCTGAGCTCCTCAGGGTCGCTGAGTTGAGCGAATCTTACGGTTCAATAGTGGTAGCGCAAAGGCGAAGCATTATACGCTGGAGCAAAAAGAATAGAGCAATTCTTAATGCAGGATCGGTTTTTGCTCTGGAAGTAGGCACAACAGAGGATAAATCTCGTAGGTGTTCGCCGCTGTTGGTCTTTTTAGTTTAATAATTTTGATGTTATTGAAGAATCTCATTGCTTCCTTCTCACTGTTAAAGCTGAACTCAGGGAAGATGTGCCCTCAATCACAGACGTCAATGCTCAAGTCGTAACTGATGAAGAGCTACAAGGCATTGGCATACCTCTCAACCCGGAAATCTTGCGCAACCAGACCAACTGTACAAAGATCATTGTTTTTGACTCTGCCCTTCCACAATTTTTGGGACTCAGATATATGTTTTCTGAAACGGTTGATGCCAACGCCGTTTGCGAGAAAATTGGAAATGCCTCCGTTAACTGGAAAGCATGGCTGATGGATTCAGTCGCGACGCTGTTAGATGGTGGTAAACAGGGCAAACATATGCCCATCGCTAATTATATCGACTATGGACCAGTGGTTCAATCTCGACAAGCCGCTCTAGAGACTTGGTGTGGAAAATTTGGAGAGCAATTTGGCATGGCGGCCTATAGTGCCCTAGACCTCCAGAAAAAATCGAAACAAAAATGTCAGTGTACTCTTAAGGCATTCTATTCACTGTTTTCTGATACTTAATTTAAGCGACCCATCTACTTCGAGTGCATGTAGATGCAATTGGTACAACTTCGCCCCTCTACAAGGTTTGCTCAGCCGACGTTATCACATTTGACGAAGCGAAGTTTCCCGTAACCGACAAGGAAATAATATACACCTTCAATGGTTGTTGACGACAGTCTACCAGAATTTATTTCATTTATTCCAGTCGGATTGGATGTACATAAATTTACTATGGACGGAGTGTATACTTACCGACAAGATTGGCTCCAAAAGTTGAAGCAGGATATAGACCAATATTGAAGGTTGCATTATTCTTTACGTCTAGTGCACCATCATGCATCATGTAGTACACATGCCACTGATCAAAGATCAATCAGATTTTCCACGGTTTTCCATGAGCGCTTATTGGACTTTTGACTTTGACTCTTATCGCCATTGTGTTTTGACTCAGTATGGCTGACCTCAGTCTTGCTAACACCTGTGACAATTGCGATAAGCACCTTCCACCTATCCATGGAATCGGAAAGGAACCAGTCTGTGAGCGATGCTTGCTTGTCACAACTCTGCTCACTTGTGGTGGATGTCACGAAGTGCGATATTGCGTTAGTATACAGCTACCCCTCTGTTATGCGGCAATACTTAATATTTTAGTGCAAGGCTTGTCAGCGAGCTCATTGGAAAGATCACAAAGGTCAATGTGCTGAGAATCTCAGAGTCGTTAAGCTGAGCCAATCCTATGGGCCACTAGTGGCAGCACAAAGGAAGAGCATTCTCCGCTGGAGCAAGAAGACTAGACTCATTTTTCATGTCGCTGCAACTTTTGCCATGGGAGCAGGAACAAATCAGGATAAATCACGTACGTTTTTGTCGCCGTCGTCCATATTGATGTGTCGTAGGCTGGCCCTGATAAAACTTGTTGCAGAATCGCATTGTTTCCTTCTTACTGTCAAAGCTGGGTCCTCCGGAGATCTGCCTTCAATTACAGCCATCAGTGCTCAAGTCGCATCTGACAAAGAGTTGCAAGCCCTCGGCGTACCTCCCAACTCGAAAATTCTGCACAAACAGTCCAATTCGGTCAAGTTCATAATTTTCGACCCTGCCCTTCCCGAGGGCTTGGGACTCATACATATGTTCTTAGAAGACGTCGACACTCACGCCTCACGCGAACTTGTAGGGAGTGGAAACTTTAATTGGAATGCATGGTTGATGGACTCACTGTCAGACGGTGGCGAGGCAAGACCTATCGCTGATTTTGTCGACTTTGACTTCGTAACCCGAACTCGGCGAGCCGCTTTAGAAACTTGGTGTCGTCAATTTGGAGAGGAGTATGGTATGGCTGCCTATAGCGCCATGAACCTCCGTACAAATACAAAGAAAATGAGTAAGCACTGTCTTGCATTTTACTCAATGTCTTCTGAAGTTTAGTACGATACAAGCGACCCATCTACTTCGAGTGTATGTAGACGGAAATGGCGGATCTCCACCGCGCTTCAAGGTTCGCTCAGCTGATGTTGTCACATTTGAGGAGATGAAGTTTCCTAGAACCCTCAAAAAGACGATCTATACCTTGATCGTTGATGACAGTCTACCAGAATTGATTTCAACTTTTCCAATTGGATTGGACGTACAAAATTTCACGCTGAAGGGGTTGTATCATTACCGACATGACTGGCTCCAAAAGTTGAAGCAGGATGTAGATCAGTATTAGAGGTTGCAACCATATCAGAATTCGATTTTGTTGATTGTCAAGCGCCCATCAAGTAACTGCGAATTATGGGCGCTGTGGTTTGATCAATGATAGATGACGGCGTTGAGTTCGATAATCAGTCTCTGGGACACCCCAGCCTACATAGACTTAGACAAACAGCAATTATCTCTAGAATACACCAATGACGGAAGTTAATCAATGGCCGATGCTCATACTATGTCCAATGTGTCGAAAATGGGAAAGCCTACATTTCTCGAATCTTTACAGCCCTTTCGGAAAAGGTTGGGAATCCACAAAGTTTTTTTGAGAGTTGATTTTCCTAAAATGGTAAAACGCAAGCTCCTTTGACGAGGGGGAGAAGAGAGGAAAGACGAGATGACGTCAGAGAATTTGAGGGAGGTCGCTCCGGGTTTCCTTTCTAGGAAAGAAGGAAAAATCCGTGTCGATTCCCAACCTTTTCTGAAAGGGCTGTAAAGTTAAAATATGGAAGTGCGACGCGCGAAGAACACTGGGGTGATGCGTGCCAGTAAGCCTTCCTTCGCCTTTGGGTATTTTGAACTGAACTTTCACTTGTCGCAAGCCTCCCTTTGCATTAAAAATGTGCTATAATCCAAATAAATAAATGATACAGAAAAATATGGTCCCTCTTAGTCCTATCCAATCAAATAAAGACGAACGAGGTGCAAAAAGTCACTGTGCTAAGCGTCGAACTCACTTACCATGTCATGAGTTCTTTCATTATGAGTACACAACAGTCGGCTGGTGCTGTTGCTGTTGCTGATGATGCAGAGACTGATGTCGTTTGTGTCGGTTCGAATGTGGGAATCCCAGACCTGGGCCCATACCCACATCTCCAACTGCGCTACCGACGCCTGAACCAGCATCCGCACCAGCTGGTAAAGGTACAGTCTTACTCGGCGGTGAATCCTCCGAAAGCGGTGGAGAAGGATACAGCACTTCGTTCACCCTCTCCAGCCCGCCATGATTCAACCCCTCATCCCTCGTCTTGATATGCAACGAGGCAGATCTAGGCGGTCGATGTTGATACCCATTCTGTGAGAGCGACATTGCGCGTCCGCGTCCGTATATTGTTCCTGATCCCAAACCCGACGCTTCTTGGTACTGAGCTTGATATTCCGCGTTAACTTCATTAGGTGGCGTCTCCCCTCCACTACCGCCCATCAACCTCGCATCCTCTTTCGTACTAGGCAACATTAGATTATTCGCCGCCTCCATCCTTCTAACTTTCCTCTCCCCCTTCTCGACGCTCCCCTTGGCATTATTGTACATATAAAGCCCCGCAAACGTCATTCCAATACCTACAGCCTGGATGGGATGTACAGCTTGTTTGAACCATACGATAGCTATACAAATGACAGCTACGCGTTTGATGAGCGAAGCGATGGAGTAGGTGACTGGCGAGGTTGATGAGAGGATGACGAATGCGATAATATTTTGTGCGAAATGGACGGTTCCGTTCATGAAAAAGTAGTACATCACCGAATGGGCCGGTGGAACGACGGGTTTGTTGGGGTTGACTTTGATGCTGGGTGTTCCGGCGAGGAGTAGTGGGAGGTCGTAGTATAACCAGATGGGAACCATGAGCATAAACGCCATCCCAGAGGAATACAGCAACAAATTGATTTTATCGAGTTTGTGCGCTGGGCCTGAAGCTGTTGTCATTCCTCCTCCACCCACGCCGCTCGAAGGCGATGGCATGATCTTTTTGAAAAAGATGTTGGAGGAGACAAAGACGAGCGCGGAGCCGAATGCGCACAGGAGACCGATGGCGTTCGATGCGGATACATCGAATGAACAGGCAAGCATTACGCCAAGTGTTAGAGGGAGGAGGGAGATGTAGGTTTGGGAAGAGTAGCTGACGTTAAACATGAAGCGGTAGGCTGCTACTGTGAATAGAGGTGATAACGCCTTAGGACGAGCAATTAACTTCTCCTCCTTGTTCTCACAGAAGAAGAGAACCCACCTTAATAGTGTGTACGGTGCTAACGTTAATCCTCGAAATCGCAATACTCGAGAAAATATGTCCTCCCACTTGGAAGAGACCCATTGGGATGGTGCTATGCAGTATAGCTTTCGTCGGCGGTTTGAATTTCGAGAACCTCACGAGTGGGGACATGAACAGCATGCAATAGAATGCTACGAAGCCGAACTGCACAAAAGTAAGCGTTACGGGGTATTTGAATTGCATGAGGATGGCTTTTCCGGTGTTGGAGGATAAAGCTGATGTCGTGTACCACAGCCCACATAACAGGATGAATAGGAAATTTGAAGATGAACCCGAGGAAGTCATGGACGCCCGTCCGGTCGTGAAGGATCTAGCAGACCGCCGACTCGAAGGAATAAGTTTCCCTACGATATTAGGTATTTCACCGAGCGCAGAGGTGAATTTGTTGGTTATCCCTTGGGCCCATGACTTATCGTTTGTCCATACGGGACTGTACATGGGTAGCCTGCCCGCTTGGATTCCCCATCCTGTTTCGCGAAAATCTGTGTGACCAAAACCTGAATTATTGTACGCTGGCACGGTTACTGGTGGAGGTGCCATTGGTGGCTAGGACTAGGGCTGGGTATAGGAGGCAGTTGAGAGCTGTAGTCTATACTAATAGCGTAGATGGGAGCATTCAGAACAACGGCGACAGCTTGAATGGTGAAAAGCACAGGGTGGCAACTGACCATGGGCGTTGTTTCTTTCGATTATGTAAGCGTGATTGCCACTGCTTACTTTTTGAGCTACTATAGTCAGCACTTTTATCTTCGATTTGAAAATATTCGCAGAGACTCTACAAGGAATAGGTAAACAATTAAGTTTAAAGTATTCCGATCTTATACACTCAGGTTGAAGCAATATTGTTCCACCAAGTCTTCTAACGTGACACCAGAAGGCGTGACATATCACCAAGGTCACAGCTTCCAATCATTTTCGCACGTTAGTCCCAAGTCCACACCAAAGCTCTCGCCAACGGGCACGACGACACGCTCCGCCATCCTCAAGAACATATCTGCGCAACA
The DNA here is from genome assembly GCA_015657495.1 of Crepidotus variabilis. Classification (NCBI taxonomy): domain Eukaryota; kingdom Fungi; phylum Basidiomycota; class Agaricomycetes; order Agaricales; family Crepidotaceae; genus Crepidotus; species Crepidotus variabilis. The sequence continues at coordinate 155,219 of MU157885.1, read as the reverse complement.
TGGTCAGTCTTTCCTGATAATATGGATGTATAGAACATATTTGGGTGGTTTGAAGGGCGGATTGAGGATGCATTAGGGTGGATGGATGCGGATTGAGGTAGATGTTGATGTTGATGTCTGGATGACTTTGGGATTGGCACTGGGATTTGAGAGTTCTGAGCGATTGATGCTAATATGTTTGATTTTTTTTAGGGTCGAGGACCTAAGAAACACTTGAAGCGCCTTGCCGCTCCTTCATCATGGATGTTGGACAAGTTGAGCGGGACCTACGTGGGTTTTTCAAAACCGTCTCCTTATCTTCAAAATATTCAGCATCACTTTTGAATTCATAGGCTCCCCGTCCTTCTCCTGGCCCCCACAAGCTTCGCGAATCCCTCCCTCTCACTGTTTTCCTCCGTAATCGTCTAAAGTACGCGTTGACTGGCCGTGAAGTCACAGCTATCGTCAAGCAGCGATTGGTTAAAATCGATGCCAAAGTCCGTACCGATGAAACCTACCCTACCGGATTCATGGGTTCGCAATATCTCCCTACTTCTCAAACCTATTTACTAATTCATCGAAAACCTATCAGACGTAATCTCTCTCGAAAAATCAGGCGAACACTTCCGCCTGCTCTACGACGTCAAAGGCCGCTTCACAATCCACCGCATCACACCCGAAGAAGCCAAATACAAGCTCCTCAAAGTCCGTAGAGTTGCTATTGGCACTGGAGGTGTACCCCACATCGTCACCCACGACGGCCGCACCATCCGTTACCCCGACCCCCACATCCGAGTCAACGACACTGTTAAATTTGACTTGGAACAAAACAAGATCACGGATTATGTCAAGTTTGATACAGGGAACATTGTTATGATCACGGGAGGTCGTAACATGGGACGTGCTGGTGTGATTGTGCATAGGGAGAAACATATTGGAGGGTTTGATATTGTGCATGTTAAAGATTCGCTTGATAGGACTTTTGCTACTCGGTATGTGCTTTTTTTAACGTATTTTGGGTGGATTTGGAGGCTAACGGTTTTGACGATAGTATCTCCAACATCTTCGTTATTGGCGAGGGGATCAAGCCATGGATCTCGCTGCCAAGGGGCAAGGGTATCAAGCTTACCATCGCTGAGGAGCGTGATGTCAGGAGAAAACGACAGGAAGCTTAATTTAGTAGTCGAAAACCTGTCTTCTCACTCTTTCATTTCATCATGTTTTCTATGTGCCATACATGACTTTCCAATCCGCTTGCAACATCAGGCCACAACGGGTTTTCGGACCAGTTTCCATCCTCATCATGATACAAAATAACAATACAATAAGATCAATGTAAGAAAATGAGATACTTGAAGATCACCAATACTCCGGATGTCGATGAGGAACCATCGAATCTTGTCCTCTCTTCCTCCTCTCAGCCTCCCACTTCGCAACCCACTTTGCCATCTTAGCTCTACTACTCTCACTACCCACATTCACGGTTGCGATCATCTTGAACCACGTAAACGACATAGCAAAGCACGTCAACTCGTTGAACGAGGAATGTTCGGAGTAGGGTACTCCGTATAATTGAAGTGTAGGCGTTGACTTTGGAGAGAGCCGTAGGTCGGTGTGAGAGAAGGTTGATTGAGATGTTTTGGAGAGAATTGTGGGTACGGATGGGGAGAGGTCAGTCCCTGCTGCTTGGGTGTATCTGTGTGATTGGACGATGTTAGTGTGGTGAAACTAACAACGACGATGAGGAGCATAGACTTACGTCCAACCAGTAGGTCTAAATCCAATAACTCTATCGTATATCCCATCGAAGCGTTCCAGGTAAATTTTGAGCCTGTCGGTCGCGATAGTTGCCAGCGGAACGAGATGAACTACCGATTCTTTGGGGTCGTTCGTGAGGAGCTCGTCGAGTTCTGGGTCTGCTTGACATCGGAGAATGGCGGCTTTACGAGCGTCGCAGTATATTTTACTGTTAATTGCATGTGCGATAGCTGGAAGGTGCACATGAGTGGTAATACTCATTGGTAAGAGAGAGGTTTCTTACCCTTGACGATCCTTTCTTTGCCAATTGAATATGTTCTCATAGTCGAGATTAGATAGAGAGGGAAAAACAGAAGGGCAGGACATCTTACCCAACGACGATGAGTGGTTTTAACTGCTGCTTGTCTTTGCCTTTACCCTTGACTGGGGCAAGCCAGGAGAGCATCTTTGAGCTTCCTTCGGGTGTGCCGCCTGTATCAACAAGCTTCTTGACTAGGTCTGCACAAGCAGAGATGACAAGCGGCTGTGGTGGAAATGTATACTACGATTCTTTTAGCAACGGGCGGAAGTGTTGTTCAACAGAAGGACGCACCTTAGGATCCAGATACGTCGTATCCAAATAAACATGATCAATCTTCTTCCCCTTCACAGCAGGATGCAAAACATGCTTGGGTGACGCTCTAAAATCTCCGCAATGCAAATACCTAAAGACCCTCGACGACCCCACAAACTTGGACTTGAATGTGCTATCGCCCGCATCCACACTCTGTGGACCTTCGTAGAAGAACAAACACGACCCTGGACAATGGTTCGCTTCGATGAGAGTTACAGAGACTCCGTTTGTGTTTGGGATGAGAGTGGGTACGTCCATGGGGAGAGGTTTAACCCATTTCTTGTCAACGGAGAGCATGTGGATGATGAGATTTGCGGTTCCTTCGGAGCAGTAGATTGGACCATGTTTCCAGCTTGAGGAGAGGTTTGTGTAGTGGTCTGAGTGGGCATGGCTATTGAACGACAAGGGTAGTTAGAGGATTGAGTGATAGTAAGAGAAGAGATAGGAGATCTGACGTTAGAAAGTAGGCTGTTACGCCTGGGATGGCACCGTATTTGAACGCGTCGACGGCGATTGGCATGCCTTGGAGGACTTTATAGAAGGGAGCTTTCCGTCGTGATGTGCTGGTTGGGCGGAATGCACGATTTTCAGCGACGTCTGCTTCCTTCCAAGCTTCTTTCTCTTTGAAAGAGGTCATGAGGAATGAGAATGCGTTTGATGAGCTGGACTGGGCGGTTTTGTCGTCAGGGAACTCTTTGACAACATCGAATTCTGGCATTTGGGAGTCTTCGTCTTCGTACAGCGGCATTTGAGAGTCTTCATCGAGGAAAGAGGTGTCCTAAGGAGAATGGTCAGGTTCTGCATGTCCCACTACGGAATGAGAACTCTTACGTTCTTGCAAGAGTCTCCGGCTGCTTCAGCAGCCAACACCTCCACCAGGTCGTCTGGTACGTCCATTTCTGGAGGCTGTCCGGTTTTGATATTCTGTTCATCATCTCCATTGTCCCAGAAATCAAGCGTAAGGTCGATGTCAACGCGTTCTTGGTCTTCAGGCTCAATATTATTCGTTACTGAAGTCGTGGAAGAGGATATGGTGGACGAAGATGTAGATGCCGATGATAATTTCGTTATGGAAGGTTGCTCCAGGTCAATAGCTACTGGTTGTGCGAATGAAGATGGAAGACTCGAGCGCAGAAGGATGGGTACCCCAAACATCGAACCCTCTCTCGTGATTTCTCGAGTCGTCTGCATATGAGATTTTGCAGTAGAATTCTCCTTGGAGTGCGTCGAGACGCGGCTGCTCGACGACAGCTCCTGTTTGACAATCTGCACAACCTCTGCACGGGGAATGTCGTCCAAATTTCTTGGACTCAATTTCCGCCGTTTGACTGACGTGACTTCCACAATTTCTGGCATATCATCATCTGAATCAGAGTCTAGAATGATAACATCCATAGAGGAATTAATTTTGGAGCTCGAGGCCTTCTTCCCTTGGGGTTTGAGTGACTTCAAGTTTCCTAGCTTTTTGCCCCGGGCCTTCGAAGGAGTCACCGCCGCGCTTGTACCTTTGGCGTTGAAGAAGTCATGAAGGGTTTTACTTGGTGTATCTTCATTTCGATTGCGTTTTTGTTTCGTAGATGGCATGAAATATGCAAGCGCGGGTTTTATTGTCGTGTTGAAAGCCTAGTTATCTGGGGGAGAATTAAATGTAGTGAGAGTCAACTCAGAGGAGGTCCAAACGTGAGAACATAACCAGAGCTCACATTGGCGCGCCAATAGGGGTTAAAGTGGCCAGCTTTGCGTCGATCCTCCACTGGTAACCGTGCCAGCCTACAAAGATCCAGGCTTCGGTCCAATTTCGCGAAACAGGATGAGGAATCCAAATGGATAAACTACATTGTAAAACAAGTTTGGCTCTTCAGTCTCTGGCTCTGCGCCGACTCTTACCAGAACCAATTTAATTGGCCGCGACGCTGGTGAATTCTTCGGTTTTATAGTGCCTTATTGCTTGCTATTCGTGTCCTCTCTCGCAGTCGAAATATAGACTCCCTACGCTATATATCACGATACTGATGGGCCTCTTTCAAGTGGAAAGACATATTTTCTCCGAGTGTTGCAATTTCGAGTAGAGTCAATGTTGGCACGGTGTATATTGTTAAGGAGGTAAGTTCTTTTGTTTATGAAGCTTGTGATAGACCTAGAATGGTTCTTTGACTTTCTGACCACTACTACATCATCATGCGCGAGCGGCTTAAATACATTCTTCAAGCTCTTCTAGTATGGACCTCGAAAGTTGATACTGTAGGCCAACCTCCATCCGGACTCAGAGTATGCGATAGTACAATGTGATGGTTCACACCAGACATCTGAGTCCTTTGAACAGAAAGATGTAGGTATTAGGTTGGACCCAGTGCACTCTACTCGATGACAAGATCAGTACCCAAGTGCGAAATACCTACTTGTGTGTTAGCATGATTTGGAGTCAAAGCGCGTGCCTTCACTAACTTGAACTCCGGCTGTTCAAAGCCCTCCAGTCCCAGATGGAATTTCCAAATATTCCAACGAAGGATTAGTGCATCCTTTGAAAACATCGAAATATCTTGTTGTTGCTATAACGCATGAACAAACCAAGTATTATGAGAACGTTCGAAAATGACCATGGTACTACATACAGAAAGCCATGAGCGCAAATGCAGTGTTTCAGGGACCCAGCAAATCGTTGGAGGGGACGGCGAACCAAGATCGGCAATCGAGGAAGTTTCGCTGAGATGTTTGGAGAAAGCTCTATGTTTCAAGTTCCTAGGATACAAGACAAAAATGAGACTAATGCGGATATGAAACTTCTTCATACTTTGGTTGAAATGTCCATTTGGATGCGAGGGCTGGAAGAGTTGTAGAACACCACCCAACACCCTCTTTGATAAAAATAACAATTCTCAACCTGCTGAAGCACATCTTCACAAGTTCCCGGTTTCCCATTTGACCAGTTCTGTATAGAAGACGCCAAAACAAGTGCTGCGAAACTATCCATGTCACTAGTCATGAACATTGATCAGAAGTGGCACTGTATAAACGTTGCATAAAGCTTGAACCTCACACACCAGAGTGGATCCAAGTGTCAAGGGGTTGCTTCTGCGTAAAAGTGAAGAACAGGCGAACAAGAAGCTGATTAGAAATTGGTTCATCCACGAAGTAAATGCCTGAGCGGTTCTTTGCACGGAGAAAATCAATGAAAGATTTATGGTGAAATTTAAATGCTTTGTGTTGATTTTGATCAAGCAGAGCTTTGTAGCCGTCGGTGTCAAGCCCCATGCGTGCCGTGGCAAGACTCTCAGGAACGAAGGCCACGGAGTGAACATTATAGAGGTTCGTATATATGGAACCTTCCGCAAGCCCAAGAAGCACCTCCAAGATGTCAAGATATTCCGGAGTGAATATGCTGTCGACGTGGGAGACGCGGCGATCGACTAAACCTTCCATTGCGCCTAAAATCTCCACGGTCGACTTCCAATCATCCGATTTCGAGAGGATCAGTTTATACAGACTATCAAGCAAATCAAAATGCGTTGATTCGGAGGTAGAATGCGTGGTGAGAAGCTCCGTTAAGCGCTCCATCGGGCTGGAACCCAGCCCACTCTCTGTTGCACATCGAATGACGGTAGTGGCAAAAATGAACTGGCCTGCAGCAAGTTTGACTAGCTCATCGAGCTCCGCCTCTGATGGCCACTGTTCCCGCATCCCCGAAAAAAGATGACGATACTTGGGGCCAGTACGAAGCTTCGCAAATTCCGTGTTGTAGAAAAGGCGAATGCCTTCATCGGCTGCGTCGTCTTCTTCGAGAGGAATGATAGTGAGTGAATCGGTGGATTCAAAAACGTGGGCGATCCAAGGCTCGGGACGACTGACAATTAAGAAGCGAATTGGGAGTGTTTCTGACTTGAGAGTAGACGAGATGAGGTGTAATATCTTGGTTTGGTTGCTTTCACCGTCACATTCATCCAAACCGTCGATAACAATCACGAGGGGTAGTATTCCGTCATTGACGCCGAGACTGTTCAGCGGGTCGACAATAAGGCGTCGGAACTGATCTTCAAGGGAGGCGTTCACAATTTCTGGATCCCTCCTGGCCACACTTTCTATAGCTGCTTTCAATGTTGGGTTTGACTTTGCGAGCCGATATGCAATTGTCAAGAAGAGGTGTCGATGGTCCGTCCTGCCACCAACCAGGGAGAAAAAGAAGTCACCACCTAGGCGGCCGTCCTTCAACAACTGTTCGCAAATCGATTGCGCTATCGCCGTCTTTCCGAACCCTGCTGGACCCCTCAACCAGAGAAATTGGGGTCCTTCGAGTTCATTAAGGCTTTGCTCCACTTTCTCGATAATTCGCGTTCGGGTACCAGGGAGGCACCTCACAACAGATTCTTTACGACTAGCGTTGTGTAGAGCGTCTTGAGTGATGACTTGGTAGAGGATAGTAAGAACTACATGGATTATTCGTAGTCAGACAAGAAACTTGAACGAATAGCGAAAACATACAATCTGCTCCTGCTCCTGCATTACTCGAGATATTGAAGATTGACCCCTCAATATGGACGTTTCGTGCGTCTTTAAAGAAGTGGACACCATCATTGGCCATAGAATCAGATGGTGTGATTGTGTTGCTGAAGTCTGGGATGAGATGGAAGGAAAGATGTCAGCGCCAAGTCCACGAGACCTCCAAAGGCAAATAGTAAGAAGGCTGCGTAGTAAATGCTCTATGATTGCAATTTCATGGTTGGTGGTAACAAAAATGAGGAGATATATGTTCGCGGGAAAGTTATCTTCAGCAACAATGTTTTCCATTTTGGACCAGGACTTGGACTACACAAATGGAAAATATGTAACACGTCCAAAAAGCGTCGGACCTGGGCTCTGCAACGATCTACGGCCAAGGACGCGGAATGTCGCTTTCGCAGAATGGGTATAAGCATGGACCGCCTAGGACTGCGTCGTCGTTGCACATCCAAACGAGGTAGGGGAAACGACGACCACCGTTCCTCCTTCTCACACATAACGCCTTCTGCTGCATAATACATATCCCTCAGCTTAGGGCGCAATTTTAACCCTTCTCGTCCTTTATTCGTTCGTCGACCACTCTCGGGCCTACCTCACTCATACGCGCTTGAAAACTCGTATTTCCGACCCCATGACCCATCGAGATTCTCCTCCTTGCCAGTGGACCTGTTGTTGACAATTTGCGGTAGTCCCTGGGGATGGGCCTCAGGAGAAACATGGAAGGGTGACCGGTGACTCAGATCTTGTTGGCACCAGTTGAACGATGGACGTCAGATGTAGAATGGCACAAAGGCCTTGATGCCTCCTGACCAAGCCGGAGTCTTATTATCCATCGTTTGGACATTGGGTTCTCACCTTTGAAAATGGCCAGGTCAGTTCAAATTTTATTATCGTTGTACACCAGACACTGAAATCTCCATTCCCACTGATAGACGCTGATACTGTAGAGACTCTGTAACACATATACACCGATTCGATTCTGAGGAACCAACGTCGAAAACTCTGACAAAGAGGCGGTCCCTTCAACTTCCAGTCCACAGATTTGCAATCTTCGACGTCACACGAACATTCTCATCTACCAGAGCCGCGTATGAACTCGAATCAACCGGTACTGTCAGCGTCCAGCCCTCTGCTGGAGAACCCTTTTCTCTTTTACACTACACATAAACACCCGCAGATACGCAGAAGCTGGATTCTTTTTCGATTGGTGCATCCGAAACAGATTCGAAGTTCAGCGACTTCTGGAGGCCTCCGATTCCACGTCCACAACGCCGGCTTGACCTACTCGAAGCACATTTTTGTTATTGCAGTCGAGGATGGTTCTTGTGAAACTTGCTACGCATTGACGAAGAATTTGAAAAGAATAACGGCGGAGTGGTACTGCAACTACCAAGACATTGATATGCGTGGGTGTGGAGCAAGGTTACGGTTGCAGGAGTAGGGCAGGTAGGAAAAATGCTTTTGAAGCGCATTCGTATGGTTGACCAGTGTGTATAGATATCTTTTCTCGTCGCCGTGGCCTCAAATGGAGGCGACCCTCCTACACTCATGGGGGAAACAGAAAAAGGAACATCTGGGCGTTCACAATGCGTATTCTATGAGCTCGTCATTCTTTCTTCAAAAATTGCTCTACGGGCTCCACATCGAAACAAGTGGACCTGGTATGGCCCCATGTCTCTCTCTCTCTACTTCCATAACCATCTGACATCTTTGACAGACATCTTCAAAATTTACGCCGAACTCCTTGGATCGATCAAATTTCCATGTTCTCAAACTCCCCTTAATAACAACGCCAGAAAACCGCATGGTGTATTTATTCCGATACCTCATGTGCTGTAGTTGCTTTCCTCATGGCGAAGGTATAATCTTTGAGGGTGGTAGGATAAATAGGGCTCAATTTGTAGGTTTAGCGTGCTCACGTTCTTCGGGCACACTTACCCAGGCTGATGGAAATAGTTGTCAAGTCACTAAACTTGAACTCTACAGAAAGCCGCAAGCTAGTTTTCGATACTGCGATAGAAATCAGCCTGAGCTACATCGCGAAAACGTTTGACATACACTTCCTGCTCTTCGACAAGAAGCTCACGATAATTACAGATAACTTTTTATTTGCTTTGATGCAAACACGCGACACTTTGTCGTGGGGACGAATGCAGGAGCCTTTGCCATGGAGGACGTGAAGACCGCCATTCGACTATATATTCTCGAAAGACAATGAAGACCTGTGGTTTGTCGCCTAGTCAATGTTGGTGTGAACGAATCCAAGGTTCTCGTTTGGAAAGTCGGATTTAACTTCCGAGCTTCTTCAATAGCGACACAGCTCAACCACGTCAAGGTTAGAATGGCTCTGAGCCGTTCAAGTCTTTGGACTTCAAGCCTCAAGGTCGGAACTGGAGGTGAGTCAAAGGACCCTGATTGCTTCACATTTTGACAATGCTGCCTTGTAGCCAACCAGACAACTGCAGAGAGTCTCGACCTGTCTCGACCGGGTTCATTGATCGTCAATCGAAGTGCGAAGATCAAACTCGCCATAGTGTTTTGACCTTTACCACCCAAGTCCCATACGATGCCTGTTGCATCCTCGATAACGCAGATTGCCCGATACATATACAGACTCCAGTGTCGTTCAGGAGAATCATCATGTGGCTTCCCAAAAGGATGCCATGACCAAACTTATCCCACAAGTTCGCAACTGTGGCCCACCGGTATTTGCGTGTTGCCTACTGATTAATGGGGATTGATCACGGTGTGTGATTCCTCCTTCGCTGGACGCATGAATCTTGAGAATTGGCCTCCTAAATATTTGCATCCCCAAATCTTGGTACGGATGCGATCATAAAAATGTCGACCCTCAAACCAGATGGGACCAATTTGCTCGTCGGAGAAGCCAAGTTCCTTTAATCTCTGACAAGGCACCTGATGGGCTGTATCATTCCAACCTTCAACCTCCGTAACAAGAACTTGAAGAAGACAATGGCCAGAATCACCTGAACCAAGAAATCCTCCTATAGTCCCAGATGGAATGACTGGCGTCTTATGCAGAAAATCGACCTGCCTAGTCGCGACTGGCTGGCTGTTCAACGCCTCCACCGATATCCGACTTGAATACAGTGCCATGCTCGACTTGGTCAGTGGCGGAGATGAAAGTACCATTCTTGCGGTGTACTCCCTGTTCACCTGACTGTGCTACCTCGTTGAATATTCAGTTCTTGTACAAGAGCTCGAAAAGTTGAGATCTATGCGTCGAAACTAGATTGGCGACACAGCTACTATTTGAGAGGATGGTGAGGTATAAAGGCAAGGAGAAACGAGCCTTGTCAGTTATCGATTTCATCGACCTCTCCAACTTAACACAATACAGGTAAGATCCAATTTCTTCTCTCAGCAACCTGGAGCTCATCTGGATTCATTCAGAAATGGCCACCCCCTCGCAACACTTCCATCAAGTTCGTCTTAACCAGACCGCTACTTTGCCCGAGCCCGTCAAAGTCGACGGGATTATCATCTTTCGCTCCTCCGAAGTCAACATGAACAATCTTCAAAACGGGGAAAGCGACAACACATCGCTCAACCTTCTCAACGCCAACGAGGACAACATGTTGCACATCAGCATCCGCCGCCTCCAGAACGCCATCGTCTTCACCACAATGTCCAACGGTGGTGGATGGGGACCTGAAGAGCGCGTCGAGTTGAAGGGGCGCTTTGATGGGCCCAACAGTACGATCGCCATCTTCAATCACCCAGACATGTACCAGATCATCGCGAACGGTCGTACCATTCACTACTTCAAGAAGCGTATCCAGGGAGACGTCGTGAAGATTAGATACGGGACCAACACTGGACAGCCGTCGGTTTTCTCTGATCCCATTGCAGTCGAAACCTACAAGGACTGGGCTGCCCTTGTCCCAGGGTCGAGATCGGTCCTTTAGCTTAACTAGAAGACTCATGGTGACGGTAGCGAGAACTAGGATACTGTGGCTTGACGGCTGGGAAGATAAACATGATAAACCGAGAAATTATGTAGTTTTGCGGAATGTACATTCAATGTTGCTACCGAGAAAGATAACGACCAATCACACTCTCTACTCCTCCTCTTGACTTAACTTTGCTGCTCACATTTTAAAATCGTGCGTTGCAACCTACATAACGACTGCATATCATGAATGTAAAAAATGAAGATTGCCTCTGAGCTTAGCGGCTGCAATCAGATTGAAAATCTAATCGATCACCATATTCATGCATGCGAGCCTTGTAAATCCTTTGCCACCATTCTCTTCAAATCACATCATGTCGAAAACATTGCCTTCCTATTCCAAAGCTCTTCAAGTAGGCGGAGGCTTTATTTGAATAGCACCGTTACCATAAGCGCTCCTTCTAAATCCGAATTCTGTAATAAGATCTTGTGGAATATCTTCTTCGGTCGTCTGCTGAATAACTTCCAGGGCAGGCAAGAGTGCGGCCCCCAGTTTGAGAAGGATCGAGATAATATGACCAGGCCCACTTAAATTTGTTACGGAAATGAAGCTCTTCATCAAATCCTCAAGATATTTGGGTAGGTGTTCGGTTACAAGCGAGCTTGAAATGTCGATCGACAGATGTGTGACGAATGACACCGGGGGGAGGTCGAAGCAAGGGAGATCTGACTGATGTTCACCTGAAGGAGGTAATGTTTTCAAGCGATATAGGACTTCGTCTGGAATTGCTTCGTCATTGTCCGTCTGATGGGTATTTGAACCTGTGTGCAGATGAATGGTTCTCGTGGTGAGCTTCAAGTGAAGGAAGCGTAGACGTATTTGTGAGACGGCGAGAGCACGCGAGATCATCTTTGTAAACTGGTTGAGCACAGGTTGACCATCCACAAAAGTAGCCCCCTGTACGAGCACTCTTATCGTTTGGAGTTGTTCCGGAGCCACCAAGCATCCCATAAACCATCGACATACGCTGGCTCCAGCGTTCAAGGTTACATCACGGAGGTGAGGGAACGCAAGGCAATCTCGGACTTTGAGCTGTTGTTCCACTTGAGGCGTAAAATCCTTCAAGGTAATTCGGAGTTCCTCTAGTCTTGTCATACGAAGGAGTGTCAAAACAATATCGTGTGATGTAGAGAAAGGATAATGAGCCGCTCGCGAATCGAAATGAATTAACTGGGGTATCCAAGGTGCTGACGGTCGGATAGGGAAGAGTGCACAACTGAACGAATTCAAGAGTGGGGCACAACCAGCGAATAGCTCTTGCTGTTTGAACAAGGGGTCATATGATGGGCAGATCTGATTTGTCCAATGTAATCGCGGATTACATATCTCGACATGCCGCAGCTGCGGCGCGTCTTGTGAGAATGCTGCCCATAATTCTTCAAATAAGTCCCAGGTGCTCAGCGAGAGTCTAAGAAAGTGAATTCTCTTCCAATGCTCTTGAAGAAAAGGCATAAGAAGAGTGTTTTTTGGGCAAGTGTTTGACGCCGGATGGAACAACAATTCCGACCCCTTTGTCCAGAGTGGCGCATTGCGCGTCCTCATGATTAGTTCGTAGTGCAAGTTGGGACGAAAATATAGAAAATCGAGGTTTATTAGTTTCCCCCATATTGAAGGAGAATCGAGTAGAAGCAGCCGCCACACTCTGCAGGTGTGTGAAGTCCGAATGGTTGTCAACAATGGACCAGAGAGTCGCATTGAAGTCCTTGATATGTCGCTGAGAGGAATCCAAAAACAATGGGATGCATTTATATCAAATATATGAAGCAAAATGTCGTCGGACAAACGGAAGATAGGCGACGTTGGGGTCATGGTTCAACGTTCAGCTTGAAACCCAGTTTGACTGGAAATTCCCGTTGTTCCCACCCTCAACTTCGTTCCTCCAACAAGTTCACAACATTTGGCCTACCTCAAACAAATTTGCCTCTGGGTTCAAGCTCACCTTCAGCCTTGTATTCGTATCCATAGCCTCGCCATTGGTGATGCGTGCGAACGCTGCCCTACGCGCTGTTATCTTCCTCACACCGTCCATGTATAAGCCAAAGACACAGATTTCAATGGATCTTGCATGTCGCTCATCTGTAGTATGATGACGAGCGGTTGAAATACGGGTCGAAAGCTCTTCTACCAAATCTCTCAACGTCAGGACATGATGTTACTCTGTGCGAGTCTGAAGTAGCGACTTCAGTGACCTCACTTCATCCCATCCCAGTCCAATCTCCCATCTTGTCTCTCCTCACCAAAGGGACCCAGGACCCGGACTCAAAACGCAATCTCAAAGAAACCTCGCTTTCCCAAGAACTGGTGCAAATCGTCGAGTAACCAAGTCCAGAGCGAGTCCCGCCCATCAACGCAACGACGGTTCCGAGTAATCACTCCGCTCAAGAGACGCTCTACCGCGCCATCATTATCATCGCCTATGAATCTACTTGGAAAATTAATTCGTCAACGCGCTGTCTACTGTACTCGCCCAAGTTGACACATCCAAGTAACCAGGCATTGACGAGGAACACTATCAAACCTATTTCAACTAGAACTTGCAAGACCTCGCACATCTAAACTCATCGCCAGCAGCAACCTTCGGTTGAGGCTTCATTACCTAAGTTACCTCAATAGCGAACTAGAGTTTATCGTTCGTCAAATCCATACGAATGAACTTGAACACATGGACTTGTAGCAACAAAGTTTGGCAGTGATGGGCTATCTATCTGATTTCGAGCTCAGATACCTTTTGTCGTTTGATCATCAACTATATTTTCGAATTGACGCCAGCAACAGTACTGGCAATGACACTACCACCGGCTTTGTTGATGCAACCGGAGGTGAAGCCGCTACTTTCGCTGACAGCAGAATCGATTATCAGGTTGTTTGCTTGGGTTGGAGGGAGTAGGGGTTGGGAAAAGGATATAGCATGCTCGAACTCACAATGCGACAAGATTAATGTCTGGACATCACATTTGGCAAAAATCGCTTCATATAATTTTAGATATTGCTATCTAGTATTATAATTTGATTTTTATGGGATTTTGGCCGCAGTCGCCAGGTTGATCTATCCGTTCTCGCAACGCGTCTTTTCATGAACCAACCTCTTATAGAGAGCAAACAAGAACAAACAGCACGCTTTTCTTAGAGACGATGCCCATCCCCAGTGGTAGCATTAAAGCATGATGTACATTTCGCAAAGCTACATAATTTCTCGGTTTACCGTATTTATCTTTCCAGCCGTCAACCCATAGTATTCTAGTTCTCGCTACCCTCGCCACGATTCTTGTATTATACTAAAGAACCGACCTCGAGCCTGGGACAAGGGCAGCCCAGTCCTTGTAGGTTTCGACCCCAATAGGGTCAGAGAAGACCGACGACTGTCCAGCGTTGGTCCCGTATCTGATTTTCGCGACGTCTCCCTGGATACGCTTCTTGAAGTAGTGAATGGTACGACCGTTCGCGATGATCTGGTACATGTCGGGGTGATTGAAGATGGCGATCGTACTGTTGGGCCCGTCAAAGCGCCCCTTCAACACAACACGTTCTTCAGGGCCCCATTCACCGCCTTTCGACATTGTATTGAAGACGATGGCGTTCTGGAGGCGGCGGATGCTGATGTGCAACATATTGTCCTCGTTGGCGTTGAGAAGGTTGAGGGACGTGTTGTCGCTTTCCCCATTTTGAAGATTGTTCATGTTGACTTCGGAGGAGCGAAAGATGATAATCCCGTCGACTTTGACGGGCTCGGGCAAAGTAGCGGTCTGGTTAAGACGAACTTGATGGAAGTGTTGCGAAGGGGTGGCCATTTCTAAAGAAATTCAGATGAGCTCCTGGTCGCCAAATGTGATTATTGGATCTGACTTGTATTGCGTTGAGTTTGAAAGGTCGATGAAATCGATAACTGACAATGCTCGTTTTCCCTTGCCTTTATACCTCACCATCCTCTCAGATAGCTGTGTCGCCAATCTAGTTTCGACGCATAGATCTCAACTTCTCGACCCCATGAACAAGAGCTGAATAACCAACGAGGCACCACCGTCAGGTGAACTGGGAGTACATGGTAGAAAACGTGATTTCATCTCCGCCCTTGTCCAGGTCGAGCAAGGCACTGTATGTAAGTCGGATGTCGGTGGAGGCGTTGAATGGCCAGCCAGTCGCGGCTAGCAGGCCGATTTCCTGCATAAGATGTCAGTTATTACAGCTGAAAGTAGAAGGTCTTCTTGGTTCAGGTGACTCCAGCCATTGTCTTCTTCAAATTCTTGTCATGGAGGTTGAAGGTTCAAATGATACGTCCCATCAGGTGCCTCGCCAGAGATTAAAGGAACTTGACTTCTCCGACGAGCAAATAGTCCTATCTGGTTTGAGGGTCAACAATTTTATGATCGATTCCGTACCAAGATTTTGGGATTCAGTACTGATTCAGTATGCTGATTTTGAAGGTCCAGGCTTACAGCGAACAAGAAAACACATCCCCTGATCAATCCCCATTAATCAGTAGGCAACACACAAATACCGGTAGGTCACAGTTGCGAACTCGATGGTCAGGTTTGGTCAATGGCATCCTTTTGGAAAATTTCTGGAAGCCGCATGATGATTCTACTAGAGTATGTGTTATTGGGCAATTTGCGTCATTCAGGATACAACGGCCTTCGTGTGGGAATTGGGGTGCTAAAGGCCAAAACACTCTGGCGAATTTTGACCATCACATTTCGACTGATGATCCATTCTACACGAATCAGGTCGAGACTCTCCGCAGTCGTTATGTTGGCTGCAACGCAAGATTGTCAAGACGTGAAACAATTGGGGTGCTTCAACTCACCTTCAGTTCCGACGTCGACATTTGAATTTTGAACGGCTCAGAGCCTTCTCCACTTTCGAGCTCCAGTACCCTGGATGTCCAAGTATCATCTCGGAAGATAAGACGTGACATCGGAAGTCGTAAACGCGCCAAGTGTCGATTGGCTGACGCATGTATGCGGTGGATCGTGGCGAGCGGAGAGGAGGGGCAAGGTTCCATATTCATGTAGCTCGAGTACTCGAGAATTTCCGTCTATTGGTACACCTTTGTTGAAGATGACCAAGGCTGAAAATCGAAGCAGGTTAGCGGATTGAATAATGTTCGACGAGCAAAGAGCGAACTTGAGCTGCAGAGACAGTGTATCGTGTATAAAGTACTGTATACATATGACGTGGCGTTCAGTCAGCCACTTTGAGAGTGCATAGGCATCCAAAACTCGGCGTCACGAAGAGCAGATAATAAGCTGCCTGCTAAAAGTTTTGAGGAGGATATAGTATAGCTGCATCGATGCGAGTACGTGTTGGCGTAAGTGACGATTCGGTGGCTTCGGTTAGGGAATTCGCTACACCAAGACGGAATAAAGAAGATTGAAGCAGAGTAAAGGTATCCAACGACTTGAAGTTGAGGCCAAAGCCGAGCCACGAGTACTGAGTTCTGGGAAGAACTGGAACTACGGCACTGGTAGTCGCAGGCCGCAAATGTTGAGTTCAGTTGTATCATGAAGAACAGGGCCAAGGGCAGAGGTCAAGTGCTTGAATGCTGAAGCATTAAAGTAGACTAAATGCAAGGCGTTAGTAATGTAGATGACACCAGAGGAACGAAAGACACATCAATCCGGTCCTCACAGCGTCCTTCACACTTGTCCATATTTGATCTTCGACTTTTAGGGTTCGATTATTGAAAATATGGTGTCCAAGTGTCAACGGTTGGATTTGAATGTTTTGAAAGTTGACTTTCGGGGGTTGGTGAATCCTTCAATTGAACGACCTGTGTGAACTTCCTGGTCCATCCTTGACATCGGCTGGCTATTTAGTCGACCCAACAGATCAACCACACAACGTTCTCCTTCCAACTCTCGACACCGATAATATGGGCTCGCAGCTCGAATAAAAATGCCCAATGCGCAAAGATGACCCCTACGACGCAGCGCCATCGCTATGCGTTGACAAGTTTGAGGTTTTTGCAAATCTTCGAGCGCCGAGTGGAAGTTTTGAACCTTTTGGCTCTGTATTGGAACTTGACAAAGTTGACGTTCGAAGTATGAAGCCTGAAGGCTTGAGGGAAGCAATATGACCAGCTGAAGGAATTTGAATGCCAATGGTACAAGGCCACGATGAAAAGGTGGTTGGTAGTGGTAGTCAGCTACTTTAATTCCAAGCCTCACGACGATAGCTAGGTCTTGACGTTTACGTATTGGCCTAATGGAGGATATGGCGATGTAGTGTACTGACTCGGAGGGTCCAAGACCGGGATCGTACGCTGGAAAATGTTCAAGGCTTCGAGCAGCAGCGAAGGTGTTCTACATGTTCGAATACCACGTCGGATAGTTGCAGAGACAATTGATGCCGATAAGTTTCAAGGATAAACGTGAGAGCTTGGTTGGCATTGCGAATCTTGAGTGTTGAGCTGACGATAGGGTACGATCCGGGTGAGGCTCGGGTATTCGAAGGCTTTAGCGCGTGGATATATTGTTACTGAGAATGACCTAGACTAGAGTTTAATTATAACAGGGTTAAGGAGTTGGATTGCGTTCGAAGAATGAAGAACAAACCTAAAGCGACTAAGTATCGCAAATGAACAATAGTGTTGTATTCAGCCAGCGACTTTGAGAATGACCAGGTTTGCCGCTGATGCATTTCAAGTCCAGCGGCACAAAGACCCAGCAGCAGGGATACTGTGACTATATCCGACCATGAGACTACGGTTGCGACGGTAGTGCAAGGATGCGTTGATATAAATGACGATGCTGCGATGTGAATTAAGAGTTGAGGGTACCGTAACCATTGGTTTGAATCCAAGTGACAGTACTTGGGACCAGCACGAAGCTTGGCGAATTCCGTGTTGTAGTAAAGGCGAATGCCTTCATCGGCCGCCTCGTCTTCTTCGAGATGAATGGTGGTGACTGAGTGGGTGGATTTAAAGGCGTGGGCGATCCAAGGCTCGGGACGGCTGACGATAAGGAAACAAAGGGGGAGTGCCTGTGATTGGGGGATGGATGTGACGAGGTTGAGCAGTTTGGTTTGGTTGTCTTCGTTGTGACATTCGTCCAAACCGTCGATTAAGATAACGAGGGGTAGTGTTCCATCGTTGACCTTGAGACTTTTTAATGGCGAGACAATGAGGTGTTGGAACTGATCTTCAAGGGAGGCATTAACGATTTCTGGATCCCTCTTGATTGCACTTTCTATAGCTGATTTTAAGGTTGGATTTGACTTTGCGAGCCGGTATGCAAGTGTGAGGAAAAGCTTTCGAGGGTCCGTCCTCCCACCAAGCAGTGAGAAAAAGAAGTCGCCGCCCAAGCGGTCGTCCCTCACAAGCTGTTCGGAAATTGATTGCGCTATCGCTGTCTTTCCGAACCCTGCTGGAACCCCTTGACCACAGGAATTGTGTTCCACTGGGGTCGTTGAGACTTCCTTCCACCCTCTCGATAATCCGCGTCCGGTACCAGGGAGACACCTGACGACAGATTCCTTGCGATTGGCGTTGTGCAAAGCGTTTTGAGTGATGACTTGATAGAGACGAGTGAAAACTGCGTGCATTATTCATTGTAAGACAAGGTACTAGAAAGATTGGCGAACACGTACAATCTGCCTCTGCGTTATTCGATATATTGAACACTGGCGACCCCTCAATGCAGACATTGTGAGCACCGGTGAAGAGTTGGATGGTGTTGTTGGCCATTGAGGGTGGTGCCATGGTGTTACTAGGGTTTAGCATGAGAGGCGATAGGAAGCAGATAAATGGAGGCCTAACGAGAGCGAGAGTGCAGACACTGCGTGGGCCACGAGGCGTCCTGAATGGCAGTGTGCTAGTAAGGAGCTGTCAAGAGGCTGCGAGCCGGGCAATAATGGTGTGCTGTATATCAACAGTGCCCAATATGCCGCAAGACTTGGGCCCTCGAACGGCGGATTTCACAAAGGAGTGGCATTGGGTCCAATAGACCTATGTACAAAGTTTAGAGAGTGAGAGGGAAAGTTGGTCTTCGACGCTTACTAGAGCCAGCCCGCAATTATGTGTCGTCGATAGAACCAGGTATTATCATCGACTTCGGACCATTTATGGCACCAACCAAATAGAGACGTCGCCGTGATAATATTGCGTCTCTTCCTTGGTCCTTGCCTTTATCCTTCAATGCAACCTCTGAAGGAAGAAATGGACCATAGAAAATTGGATTGTTGTAATAGATCAGCGGAACTTGAAGGTGAGTGGGTTTGACGCAACCAGATGGAAGAGGTAGAAGAACCTGAAAACATCTCCATACTTGTCGCGTACCACGATAGTCTGGGAGTTCGCGGTAAGCCAGGTCTCTTTGGAAGCTCTCTAGAAGATATCCTTTGTCAATAAACTAACACTAAGAGATGATGAAACTCGCGCCTTGAATTTAAAAGCTTGAACGATTCTATTTGCCACAACGTCAGCAATTTATCCTCTCCAGTTGTGAGAAGGTAATTAAACGATCTGCTTGATATAAAACGGTATACAATCACATACTCAGGATGCGGCGAAATTGACCTACAATTTCAACTTTGGAGGTGGTGGAATAAAAGTTGGACAAAGCCGGTAGACGTGACGGCAATTGATAAACTTGTGATAAGTTAGACCAAGAATAGACTTGGCGAGTCTCTTGGCTTCTGACATATACCAATGGCTGAATCCACGTTGACCGCTGCTCCTACCCTCGAGGCTACAAGCCCAACTCCTACGACTACGGCTCCTATTCCAACCACCTCTGAACCTGAACCTACACCTGTACCAACTAGTACTACAGCTGCAGCTCAGCCAGAATCTACACCGGCACCTGCTCAAGTCGCTGCCACCGCGCCTGCAACGACTACTCCTGCGCCTGCCAGTACAATGAGTGCTACAGAGACAGCCGCACCTGCGCCTCAGCCAGGCCAAGTACCCGTCGCGCCAACTGCAACGGCGACAACGACAATAGAGTCTCCAGTCGCAGAGGCTGAGTCAAAAGCTCCCGAGGCCGAAGCCACAGTCCCGGTAGTGGAAGAACCACAAAACCCACTCACGCAGAAGTTCACAGAGGCGGAGTGGAAGTCTCTTAAAGAGTTTCGAGTACGTCTTTCGTTCTCTCTCAGGCTATACATGAAACTTGAATACTCATCATCACCAACACAGATTCAACTCCCAGACATATTCGCAGAAGCCTATCCCGACAACCCCGAAGCCAAAGAAACACCCATCTCTCTCTGGGGTGTTGATATCGACCCTACGAACCCCGTCGGCGATGCGCGTGTTAGCGTCGTCCTGCTCAAGTTCTTACGTGCACGGTGCGTTGCGTTCTGTTTTCGTCTTCGATCATATACGCCTTGAGGCATGGTATCGCAAATCACAAAATGCACAATACCTGATAAGGCGATCGTCTAAATACGTATCATGCAAATATGACACGACGTAATCTTTCAAAGCTTCAAGTTTAAGGCTTCACATCTATCTCACCTTCTAAACGCCTGTTATTAAACGGGTAACACATACTATCACCCATCACTGACATCCCTTCACCTCTTCTCTTTAGCCACCTGAACGTCTCCGAAGGCCGCTCAATGCTCGTCAACACCCTCAGATGGCGGGAGTCTTTCGATCTCAAAGCAGCATGCGCCGAAGAGTTCCCGAAAGATGTGTTTGGAGGGCTTGGAAAGGTGTACGGGAGGGATAAAGGCGGTAGACCTGTTGTGTGAGTCTTTTGAAATTGAATGTGTTAGAGAAATTGCTAAGGTGTTTTGTGATTGTTATTATTTTGGGCGTAGGTATAACATATATGGCGGTACGCAAGATCTGAAAGCTGCGTTTGGGGATGTGCAGAGGTTCATTAGGTGCGTTCCTCCTTCCCTCCCGCCCCCCTTTCTCTTTTTTTCGTTCAAGGCCCGCTAATCAACAACCTGGTATATTTAGATGGCGCGTTGCATTAATGGAACAAAGCGTCTCTCAACTCGATTTCATCAACGTCGATCAGACGCTTCAGATTCACGGTTAGTCAAGTCTCACTTACTGACCTGTACCCTATCAAAATGATTTTCAACTCACAAACGACCTCTCTTCAGATTACGAAGGCGTTAGTATAACAAGCCGAGACGCCAACTCGAAAGCAGCTGCAAGCGAAGCTACAAACATCTTTCAAAGCCATTATCCTGAACTTCTGGTTCGTGCTTTCTTCTCTCGTCTTTCTCCCCTTCTTCACACCTAAATAACCCATTCCATAGTACCACAAACTATTTGTAAACGTACCCACCCTCCTTACTTGGATATTCTGGGCATTCAAACCTCTCATCTCGGCGGAGACAGTTAAGAAGATGGAAGTTGTGGGTACAGGCAAGGGCACGGTTCGGAGGGCTTTGGCAGTGTGGATTGACGAGGGGGAAGTTGAGGGGAGGTATAGGTGAGGTTTTAGCCTGATGTAAGTGGGTGGGTAGAGAATCTGTGAGAGAGAAGAAGGATTTCATGAGACTCAGATATCTCAGGTTCTGGAACGCGCTCTGAATCAGATACAAACAACTAAAACTATGCGATAGTGGATTTATTTATTCTTACCGTGGATTTGATACAATTTTATACGAGTTCCAGTTACTCTACAACAGTCCTCAGTTCATCTGGCAATCTAAACGTAACCCCGATTCTCCTTCGTTGAAATCCACATTTGTGCACATGATCGTGATCCGATCACTGTCGCATGAGGCTTGGCCGGCGTCGCTCTTCAATGTTGTTCTTGAACCGATCCTTAGATTCCTCACCAAAGAGCCGTATTGTAGACTGCTGCGCACCTGGACTTTCACATCAAGTTTGTGCATGGGCATGACTACAAATCTTAGAAAGCATATAATCACAAGACACCTTCCGAGAATCCTGGGGCCTGACTCGTCGGAAGAGTATAAAAAATGGGACATCTTTGACTCTGTGGTGCACTGGCACTCGTTCCAGACTTCCAGTATCAAACTCCTCACAACCTCAGGTCAAAGTCAATCTTATCACAAGCAATCATGACTATCACATCAGAACCAACCGCTCCCTTGTTCACTGTCGTTGGTGCCACAGGCGCCCAGGGTGCATCGACGATTCATGCTCTCAAAGCCTCCACAAAAGCTTATCGCATTCGCGCGATCACTCGAGATCCATCCAAACCAGCTGCAAAGAAACTAGAGGATCTGGGGTGCGAGCTCGTCGAAGCTGATATTGACACCAAAGCTGGCGCAACAAAGGCTTTTGCTGGATCCGACTATGTGTTTGGGATGACTCTTTCTGATTATGATGTGAACCCAAACGTCAGCCTCCTTGTTTTCCTCACTGTATCTTGGCTTGAGATTCAAACGCACACGCAAAACTTTCAGGAATACCAAAAGGGTCAGGTGCAGGTAGACGCAGCGAAAGCGGCCGGTGTCAAGACCTTTATCTGGTCTAGCGAACTTCATCTCGGCCGACTGTCAGGAGGCAAAATCAAAGTACCGCTGTGCGTACTAGCATAATTGATACATCCTGGAGCCACTGATTAGTTACTCTAGGTTTGACGTTAAAGCAGAGGTTGCAGACTACGCTCGATCTGTGGGCCTAAATATAATCGAAGTATGCCCAGGCGCTTTCGTCTCAAGTTACATCAACCATTTTCCACCACGCAAGCAAGCCGATGGCTCATATCTGATCTCTGTTCCTTTGAACTCGGATACCAAACTTCCTCCTATCGATGTTGAATCTGATTTTGGTAGATATGTCGTTGCGGCTTTGGAAACAAATCGCACTACTCCAGTTCTGGTTGCTTCTGAATATATCACCGCGGCAGAGATAGCAGAAGTGTTCTCCAAAGGTGTGAGAACAGTATACCTTGATCATGCCTCTCAACTAATCATGGTTTGTTTTTAGTTTCTGGGCAGAATGTCAAATTCTCCAAAGCAGAAGATGAGCCATTCCGACAACGTCTGGCCGCATTCGTCGGAGAAGGGAGGGCTGCCCACATTTTGAACATGAACACGGCATATAGGACAATCGGATGTAAGTGGAGGTACTATCAACGAGATTTTCCTGACTGACAGTGCTCTAGACTATGCGCAGCAAGACCTGGCGGACAGTAATGCTATTCTTTCAACGCCAGCTCGAACCTTTTCTCAGTCCCTTGAAGCTCGCAAGGACGACGTTTTAAAGGCTATGGGGCTGTGAACTGGCTTCAGGATGAGCAATCACCTGTATTAAAAATTTCCTGTAAAATTTCAATGATTGACCACAATGTTGCCTTCCGTGTAAAAGATACAGGGCAGGTGGAACTTGCTGGTCCAAATATAGATTTGCAGGCGCCTAAGTCAAGCGCCACGAATTAGGACATTATCCAGTAACAATAACTCCAAACTAACTGTACGCTGGACGCTCAAAGCTGAAGTGATACTTCTCGGTCGACATCGAGGAAGGTCGTTGATAACGGATGTATACGTGATCAAGTGTCCACTGACGGTTCTGACTCCTCAGCAGAGCGCCGCTGGTCGATGCTAACCGCCGATGTCATTACTGAACTCAAATTCGTGTAAATGGCAAGTTGCATCAATGGAACAAGGCGTCTCTCAGCTCGATTTTTTAAATGTCGACTCTGGAGTAAACTCTTCAAGCTCATGGTTAGTCCCATCACCAACTTACCTATACCCATTGACTCCAAACGGAATTGTGTTTGATATACACAGCTCACGAAGGCGTCAGTATGATAATTACCGAGACGCAAACTCTAAAGCGGCACCAAGCAAAGCTTACCGGCAGGCTATGAACATCTTTCCAAGTGACAATCTTGAGCTTTTAGTGAGTCTCTCTCACTCTCCCTCCTCTCCCTCCGTTCCGCCCCTTCTTCGCCTTCTAACGTCACCTTCACCCTTCTCTGGCATCACAAACTATTCATAAGCGTACCACCCTTCTAACTTGGGTATTCTGGGCATTTAAACCTCTCATCTCAACGGAGACGTTAAGATGGAAGCTGTGAGCGCGGGCTAGTGCACGATTAGAAGGGCTATGGGGTGGATTAATGAGGAGAGGCATTGGTTGGTGAGAGAGGTCTTTGGTGTTGGGGAGGTGCATGGGTAAGGAAGAGGAGTTTTGGAAGCCGTTTTTGCAGAGAGGAGAAAGAAGGAGACAAGGAAATTTGATGAAACTCGAATATCAGACATACTACAAACCATAACTATACGATTGCGGATTTATTTGTTTTCTCTGCGGGTGATACAATCTGGAAGTTATTTTGCATCAATCGCCTCGGGGGCCATACGGAGGTACTTATAATCAAACTTACGTGTTCTAACCGCGACACGGACACCATCCGACTTGCCACCGTTGAAAATGAAAGCTGCCTGCTTTCTTTTCGGGTAACATCCCTTCACACAGCACATCATGCTTATACCGTGTTACTTATGATTTCTAATAACCAGAACCGCCCCTGGATGAAGCCTACATTTATTCACTGCGATCCGATCAATGGCGCATTAGCGCTTTTCAGCGTTGTTTTTGGACCAATCTTCAACAACTAGACTGCTGCGCATCCAATATTTCACATCAAAGTTTGTGCATGCATATCATAATGACTACAATCTTAGAAAGCATATAATAGCGAGATATATTCTCCGAAAACTGACAGGAAAGGTATTAAAAGGGAATGTCTTTGACTTTGGGGTGCACTGGTACTTAAGTACGCATTCCAAACTTCCAGTATCAAACTCCCCATAGGTCAACGTCAATCTCATCGTAAACTCCTATGACCGTCACATCAGAACCAACCGCTCCCTTATTCACTGTCGTTGGTGCCACAGGCGCGCAGGGTGCGTCGACCATTCGAGCGCTCCAGGCATCCACCAAAGCCTATCGCATTCGCGCAATCACTCGAGATTCATCCAAGCCATCTGCGAAAAAACTCGAAGAGCTCGGCTGTGAGGTCGTTCAAGCTGATATTGACGGTAACGCTGGTGCGACAAAGGCTTTCGCTGGATCAGATTATGTGTTTGGGATGACTCTTTCTGATTATAATGTCAAAGCAAATGTCAGTCTCTCTATTTTCGTTACGGTATCTTGGCATGAGATCTAAACACATGCCAACCTGAAAATTAGGAATACAAAAAGGGTCAAGTACAGGTAGACGCTGCAAAAGCGGCGGGCGTCAAAACCTTTATCTGGTCTAGCGAACTTCATCTCGGCCGACTTTCAGGAGGGAAGATTGAAGTACCTTTGTAAGTTCAAGGATGACTTACACATCTTAACACTACTGACTAGATTTCCCAGGTTCGAAGTTAAAGCAGAGATTGCGGACTATGCTCGATCTTTGGAGTTAAATATAATCGAAGTATGCCCGGGCACCTTCGTTTCAAGTTACATCGCACTATATCCACCACGCAAGCAAGCCGATGGCTCATATTTGCTTTCGTTACCTTCAAACTCGGATACCAAGCTTCCTCCCATCGATATTGAGTTTGATTTCGGCAAATACGTTGTGGCTGCCTTGGAAACAAATCGCATTACCCCAGTTCTCGCTGCTTCTGAATACATCACCGCGGCAGAGATCGCAGAAGCATTCTCCAAAGGTGGGAGAACGGTATACCTTAATCGTGACTTTCAACTAACCATGATTTTCTTCTAGTTTCTGGGCAAGAGGTCAGATTCTCAAAAGCAGAAGACGAGCCATATCGACAACGTCTGGCTTCGTTCGTCGGAGAAGGAATGGCTGCTGACATTTTGAACATGAGCATGGCATTTAGGACAATTGGATGTAAGTAGAGGCGTTATAAATGAGGCTATCCTAACTTATGATGCTCCAGACTATGCGCAGCAAGACTTGGCGGACAGTAATGCTATTCTCCCAACACCAGCTCGCACCTTTGTTCAATCCCTTGAAGCTCGCAAAGTAGATGTATTAAAGGCTATGGGACTGTGAACTGGCTTCAGAATGAGCAATCGCCTATCTACAATTATCATATAACAAAATAATTCTTGACCTCAATCTTGATTTTGAGTAAAAGATAAACGCCGGTGAAACTTAAACAAATGATTTCCCAAAAATAGATTTGCAGGCGCCTAAGTCAAGCGCCGCAAGTTAGGAGTTACCCATAGGGAAATAATTCCAAATCGATGAAAACAACATACTAGACGCTTAAAATAAAATTGTATTTCTCGATCAACACCGGTGAAGATTGTTAATGATGCATGCAGGCAGGTTCAAAAGTCCATGTCCAAATATGTCGAGTATCGCAGGTGTCTTCGAATTGAATTCCACAGGAGGGTCAAAAACGGCGAGCTCGCCATAAGCGAGGAGAACGATTGCGAGATTGAAGAGTATTGTCACTTGAAGAGGGTGCAATATCGCTGTAAGGTTTGATTTTTGATTTAAATCGATAGAGAAAATTCTATGATTCGGCGCCGCAGTAAGACACAAATGTTTGGACAAGAGAGACAAGGCGACTTACGAGTGTCTTGGCGTACCTCTGAGCCAATGACCGTGAAACTTTGCTCTCGTCCTGAGTACTTCCTTCATTCGCACCGTCATTTCTGAGAGCGTGCGTAGTTCTCGCCAGGCGGTTCGTTGGCGATAATGTTGTTGGTTCAAGCTCATGCGGAGCGATTGGTGAAGCACATCGAGGTGGTGGTGAAATAGCAGCAGCAGCGTATGCGGATGCAAAATTCCACTCGTAGTTCACTTGAAATTGGTTGATCATGGTGGTGGTTGTTCAAGAAGATCGAGCTTGGGAGGGTGTTGGTGTGTGTGTTTGTATATAGGAGGTTCTGTTCATGGCAGTGCAAGTCTCAGATCGATCGACGCAACTTAAGCTAAACAGATATCGGAGGCCCTTCAGGCATCTTCCATGTACTTTTGAATTATCTTCTGGCTAAAATGAACTCGGAGCACCACTGCTAATTCACCTCATGAGGCCCGACCAAGTTTTCCCAGCGAGTCGAACAAAGCGCAGACTGACTCGGTCCGGAACGGGTCAATTGATCCATGACAACAGCGTCCTTGGAGTGCTGTTTCAAACCGTCATCATGCCTACTGTTGAAATCAAGGTCTATGCGCTTTTCCCCAGAGTCTTGGCACAGAACGATAAAGTCGGCACAAGTTCTTCGAATTGGTACTGGGTACGTTGCCTTACTGTCCCCGTCAACGAGCTCAAAAACCGGAGCGTCACATCGAAACCATTCAAATGGTTACGTTATGCCATCGGTGTTGTTGTTGGTGGAGAAGGCATCCTCTCGCTTGATAACAATTCACCTCCAGCAGTCTGTGACTACGATGCCTGTTTTCCGGACTGCTCTTTCAGCGTATATTACCACTTGCCGGACAAAGAAAAGGCGCGGATGTTCCCTGTAGATCCTCAGATGAGTCGTACCGCAACCACCTCCAGCGTCCATACTTCTAGGAAGAACCATATTCGTGAACAAGTCAAGAAACGGATGGTGACAGGTGTATTTTGTCAGATATCCCTGCTGATTGTTGTGAAGCTGTGCATCTTCTGGCGCACAGCAGAGGAGATCTTGTAAGGCCATTTCTCACTTGACTGTACTACTGTATACTGATTAGTAGGTCCAGTATATCTCTACGTTTACTCAACGCCGCAATCGGCCTGGCCAGCCAAATGACATTGTGGATCATATTAACGACACCCGTAACGGGCTCCTCTTGAATAGGTTCACTCAGTCTCAAGTTGGAGTTAACGTTGCGTTCTTGAAGGTGAACCTCCGAAACTCGTTTTCAATCCGAACAGGTTCTGACATTTTTAACGAGTAGACGCCAAACTTTGCCATGGACACAGATGATGTAGATTCCAGTATGCATTCACAGACAGCGATATACAACCCATCTCTTCAGTGGAGATTGCTGGCATCTCGGCGGGCCCTCCATGGATTCGAACGCAGCGCTTCGAGTCCCAGACAAAGCAGCTGATTCTTGGCCACCTTCGTTTATTTTTGACGCGGTGTATGCTAGTGCAGTACTCAGGCATTTCGGAACGCCGGACCTGAACAATGCGGTTACATCACTTTGGCAACATATTTGGTATCCTGAGGGCATGATGACTTCGACTCAAGCAAAGTATCAACGGCAGCTAGGCAGGAAGAGCAGCATTCACCATAACGAAGAAAGCCACGAGGACCCCCAACACGGAGTGCCCAAACCTGATTTTTATGATATGGTGATGATCCTTCCTTTCATTGGAATCCCTCCTAAGCGATTGAATGAGGCCATGGCTAACGCAGAATACACAGCGGAGGTGGCCAACCAAGCACGCGCAAAGGCGAAAGTTGATGAATGGAGGAAATATATCAGTTAGCTTTCTAAACCCTTGTCTATTGGGTCTCTGAAGTTTCCGCTTAGTGCATACTTTTTTGTCGAGCTCCTAATTTGATACGATTCGACGAGCACTATGCATCTTTTGAGCCATCTTTTCAGTAACGACAACACCGAAACTTGACTTGGGGTAATTCTACGCTATGAACGTCGCATGAGAATTCTGCTGGTGTTTCATTGCATAAATACATGGCCCGCCACTTTTTCTGTTTCTTAGCAGTTCCATCATCAGACTAAATCCACCCCATCAACGTTGCCTCAAAACTGTACAGTTTTTCGGCATCGCCCGCTTTTATTCTCACACTTCCTATCATCATTGGACTGCAGACAAAGTAAGCATAGAATTCCTCATCGGTTAACTCCTCAACATGGTCAGCATCGCTCGAAATTTGCTGATAAAGAACATGAACTGACGTTGGTGGGCTGGTGTTATTAGACAAAACGCACAAAGAAGGTTGGAATCACGGGTAAATATGGTACTGTGAGTTGCCACTGCGATGGAAAGACGTTGGGTGTTCTGATCCTTTTTGGATGGGATAGCGTTATGGTGCCTCCCTGCGTAAGCAGGTTAAAAAGATGGAAATCTCGCAACATGCGAGGTACACTTGTACCTTCTGTGGAAAGGTACGTTACCCACTTTGCTGCTAGGATCCAAGATGGAAAGAGAACTGATTTTGTTCCGTGTTGACTAGGACTCAGTGAAACGAACTGCTGTTGGAATTTGGCATTGCAGAGCGTGCAAAAAGACGATCGCTGGTGGTGCTTGGAGTGTGTCGACGACTGCTGCTGCTACTGTGCGAAGGTATGTCTACGT
Organism: Crepidotus variabilis; assembly: GCA_015657495.1. NCBI lineage: Eukaryota > Fungi > Basidiomycota > Agaricomycetes > Agaricales > Crepidotaceae > Crepidotus > Crepidotus variabilis. Next base: position 126,290 of record MU157885.1, on the reverse strand, counting down.
CCTTGGTTGGGTCCAATTCAAACTGATGAATACTAATTTACGTATTTTATCCAGTACCGTTCGTCGGTTGCGCGAAATCACAGAAGCTTAGAGAGTTTCTCATTATTTTCCACTCTTTCTCATCTCTGCAGACTGTACACCCACACGCACACTTTTGTATGTTCGTATGAACCATGAATCAGATAAATATGAACGGGCACCATCCAATCCGAGACCCCCCAAGATTTCAGAAGACCTTTAAATGACTGGTCATAAGCAGTGGGTTAAGTGGGTTACAGGCCTGCCATAACATCTATCGAGTCTGCGAAAGCCGCTCCCGCGCCTTCGTCGACCTCTCCATCTGCATCTGCGTCTGCTCTGAGGTACATGTACATCGGGTCCGTAACCTCTGCAAGAGCTTCCTTTCGTTCCTCTTCGTCGTCTTCGCCCATTGGTGCATGAAGCATTCGAATGATCTCCCATTTGTCTTCGTATTGATCGTAGACCTGAGAGTTTTGATTTTTGATCAGCGAAAAAGTAAGAGGTTAGATTTAAGAAAGCAGTCACATTCGCCCGCTTCTTTTTCAAATGCATCTTTCGCTCAATGTTCTTGTAATAAGCCCCTCGTTCTTTCGGTTTCCTTTCGTTAAGAGGATCGCCATCGTCTCCGTCATACATGACCAACAAAAACTCGTTTGGAACTTCTTGTTCGACTTTTACGGTTTCGTAGTCACGGACAAAGTGGAAGATTGTTTCCTGAGGACTGCTATGAGCCAAGCAACGATGGTGTAGGGGAACCAATATCACGTACCTCTTCGTTGTCTGGGACCTCGTATGGTCCGACGGCGAACCTCGTCTCTTTAAATCGAAGGGCAGATTCGTCGTCTTGAGTGAGGTAGAATGCGAGGAATGAGTCATGTTCGGTCTTCATAGGGCGTAGAATTGCACAGTCCAACCGTGGGTCTTCCACCTACGAGATCATTAATTCCACATCCGCTTGAATATAGTAACAAAGAACGTACATCCGCAGGCCTTTCTCCGGGTCTTTCAGAGAACCTGAACAAATCATATTGGTTGGCCCAGATATCTGCATCCGGTAGAACAGGGTAAGACTCCACAGCAGTAACGTTTGGTTTATTGGGATGCTTGAGTTCTTCCAATGAGAAATCGTCGTTCTGAGCTGCGAATGAAGCTTCGATTGTTCGGAGTTGTGACTCTCGTGAGATGTCGATTGGAGCTGCGACGACATGTTTTCTGTTGGACAAGATATAGTTTCAGGTGGGCCTAGAAGAGAAGAAGAGAGAAGACGCACAGTTCGGATCCGGGTTGTCTTTGAGAAGAACTCTCTCGAGTTATGTATTCTGTTTTGCGAAGCCATGAGACGTTGGCGAGTGGTGTTGAAACTCCACTTGAACCAACGATGCTTGAGCCGTTGGGAGCGTAAGCGCCTGCTGAAGAGGATGGGTCTGCGAGGAGGAATGCGTCTCTTGGATCCATTGGAGGAAGGTTCGAAGGGTCTGGGTTGAGTGCTGTTAAAATTGTAAATTTTATCAGTTCATAAGCCTTTTCTGACGCTGAAAACATAGACGAACCTGAATCATCAGCATCCTCTTCCCATAAACAATCCCATTTGCCCAAGTCCAAAGGCATACCACACTCCGCGTCTACAATCATTGGAAGCGGCGTTTCACTAGCTAACGCGTTTAGAAACTCGGGTCGAGCATAACGCATAGGGTTTGTTGGGATATGTAGTAGTTTTGGTGGACATGGTGGTGGAGGGAGGGGATTTGAGTATCGGACACGAACGAGTAGATCGAGTTTGGAACTGTAAATGTTGTTTAACCAGGGTTTATATGTGAGATTATGGTACAGACCTCTTTTTGGAGGACATTGACTTTGTTTTTGGACAGAGTTTGAGTTATTAGAGCCTCACAAGATGATTGCTGTTGGAGAAGGACACGCGCGACGAACAATTACCGTGAACGCGTGAATTGCCACCATCAAAGGATCAAAACGACCGAAAGACTGCAGCCACATATTATACAGTGTTGAGTCTGTAAAGTCCTATTTCTTGAGAGACTTTTCGTGCTAATGTGTTGGAATAGCTAAGATGAGTATTTGGGAGTCAGACTAGTCCAGGACATGACAATTATTGTACATCAAAAAATATTCTATGCGGTCGTTGCTCTCAAAACCATGTCTTCCAATGGAATAGCTCTAAACTCTTCCGACTCGGGATTAGCAGCATCTGGCTTAGGTGCCCATACTGCATCATCTTGGATATACACTAAAAGCCCTTTCCTCGCATCCGCAGTCTTGCTGATCCTATACAACGGCATCCTAGAACGCTCGTGCGCTTTTCCAGTTGGGATAAACAGCAAATTGTGTGAAGCTGCAAACTCTTCCACAATCGAACGGAAAGTAATTTCGTGCGTGCGGGCCGACGGACGAGTTTGCTTGTTGTCTTTTGTTGCAGGACGAGCAGGCGCTGAGGCTTCGGCAAGTTCTGCCAAAAAGTCAGGTTTGACGAGGCTCGTCGGTGCGTCTGGTCCCAGTTCGATTGCCTTGTTCATTAATTGCAAACCTCGAGTGAAACCGCGGTTGATGTTGGATAAGCTGCGGACGTCCTCTGGGAATGTATTTTTCCAGAACGAGTACCACTGAGCCACTTCTTCGAAGCTTACGCGCGGTTGGATAAGCCAGATATGCAGCACATCTAACCACTTGGGGAAGAATTCCGTTTCAATGATTTGGGTGAAGATAGTGGGGCGGATAAGTGTCGACCAAGCAAGAACGCGGTGCAGAGGTTCCATCTTCTGATCTCGAGGGTTGATACGGAAGTCGTTGCGTAGAGTGGCACCGAGCTTTGGAACCACGTATTTCAGGAGCATAGCATCCCAGTCGCCAGTGTCGAAAATCTAAATTCAAAGGTCAGACAAAGCGTCGAAGATTGTACAAGGGTAGCTCACATCTTTCCATGCCGACAAGTCAGTTGGAATTGGCTCACCAACGACCCATGATCTAAGAAGGTTCTTGATCTTCCTTCGAGCATCACCAACCAAATCCTCCAATCTCAATCCGACATGAGGTAACCAAGGGAAGACGATGGCGTGTAACGATACCTTCGACCGCTTCATATTCCAATTAGCAACTGCTTTCTGCACCTTCGGTAGAATGAGTTGATCAAGGAGATTGTCGCAGATGAACGGCGGTAGAAAAGTAGACCACGTTTCATACAGCTTCACAACTGGTAGAGGTTCTTCAGCAGACCAGTCATTGTTGATTGAGGTACGTATTTTTGGTAGCCAGACGTTCCATAGTAGACTTTCGAATGGTGTCATCGGCTTTTCCCTAGCGAATTATCAGTTTATTGCGTATTTTAGACGAAGACGCCGAACTTACGAGTGGAGTGGTCTCGTCGAGACGCTCTTTGTACCATATATATCTACCTGTGTGTCCGCAGGTTTCTCTTCTTCGTTTATCTTCAACGCCCTTCGCCACGAACGGAAAATGGGTAAGAAAAAGGTAGGATCGGCTAAAGGATCCCAGTTGATCACCATTCGTCGAATTACTGGAGCAATGGCGGCAACGACAACTTCATCAAGTCCATATTTGTCATACTCAGATGAATATTCGAAAATCAACTTCTGGAAGTGAGGTGTGAAGGGGTCCAGGGCAACTTCGTAAAGGGACGAGACTTCCTTGGCGGTGGAACTAATGTCCGTCGTGATCAACTGAATCTGCTGAAGCCGGGCTATGACTAGGAATAATTAAGTACAAAGCCAAAAAGAGAATGTTGTGTAACGTACGCTGTGCCTCGTCTTCAACGCGCTTTCGCAAGCGCGTATCTTCAGAGTTGACAAACTTTTTCCGTTCCTGCAGTGCTTTGGCTTCACGAGCCAATCCGTCAAGGTCACTTTTACAGGCTTCCGAAATGAGGCGAATGTTGTGTCGGACTTCTGGTATTCTTGCCGGGTCATTGGTTGGTACCCATGTATTTAGTGATATTTCAGACAGAGATGAAACTTCTTGAGGCTAGAAAATGCTAAGTCAACTCAGGGCAGTCTGAGTAAAAATTAAAGACATACAACAGCTCCCCGAGCGTCGATTATCTGGCCAACACCAGCAGCAGATGCGGCCTCCTCTCCAGCTTCAGCAATAATTTGCTCGTATGTTTTGTGCTCAACTTTTGTCTTGACTTTCTTCGGTCGCTTCCACACATCAGACCTCTTCTTTTCAGCATCTTTGACTTTCTTCCTCATCTTCTTCGCCTTTGCATCTTCTTCATCACTGACTTCCTCTCCGCGCCTCTTCGCCTCCAATTTTGACTGCTCCGTTTTTTCTTTGAACCCTTTGAATGCAATACCCATTTTCTGCGGTCGAAGCTTGGATTCAATAGGGATTGCAATACCCGTGCCTTCCACTCCCAAACCTGTGCCGGCTTGCCAACCCATCTTTGCTAGCATTTTGGCACCGAAAGAGCCTTGAAGATTTCTGAAATGGGCCATTTCAGTCGCAGGAAGAGGAGCGGGAGCTGGAGTCGTTGATTTTGAGGCTCTCGTAAAGCTTGGTCGACTGGCGAATGCTGAGGGCATATATTCAGCAGTGGGTGAAGCACGAAAGTCATTGGTGGGTTCAGGTTCGTCTTCAATGGTAGCAGGTGTTGGCCGAGAACCGAGTCCACCTCGATTCATTCCAGCAAAAGCAGAAGGTTCTGACCGAGTAGCACCAACCCCTCCTTTAGAGAATGAGGGTTTTCCAGAGGATGTAGATCCCAGACCACCAAAACGAGGCCGAGGAGCTTCGTCGCCGTCTTCCTCCTCGATGCGAACTCTAGGAGAAGGGGCCCTGGAGGGTTCAGATTCGTCAGATTGTTCTGCATCCTCTTTGGTGTCATCCTCGCCTTCAGATCCATCGTTGCTATCATTATCTCCCTGACCGTCTGAATCCGAGTCATTGCCCTTCTCTACTTCATCCTCAGCGCCGTCAGAGTCAACCTCCATTACATCTTCGGGTTTGAACGCTTTCTCTCCTGTCACGAAAGCAGGGGCTTTGGCCCAGTCTGCACGTTTAGATGTAGAGGCTCCACTTCTACTCTTTCCTCGAGGAGCCTCATCTTCACTATCATCTCCAAACACCCCGTAAATGGCATCTTCTTTTCCATCTGTCCGTCTCCGTTTCCTATACGGATTTTCGAATAAATCACGTTCCTCTCGAGCATCTGGATCGTTGTTGAAGTCGACGTCTTGGTCCGAGTTGCCGTCAGAATCAGAGTCATCACCGTCGTCGAGGACTCGCTTTCTCCTGGGCATGGTTATGGAAGTGGTGGTGCAAAGCTGGTTGTGTGACTCAAATATATTGGTCTGGGATTGATCAAGTCACGGTGAACACTCCTTCACTTCTCCTTCCATCTACTGCGTCCGAACTGCAAGAAATCAAAGAAAATAAACCTATACTAGTATCGCAGACCACTTATGCATCATGATAATAATCTATGCTGCGGAGAACCGCGTAACTAAATACTTGCCAAGAGAAATCCGGTGCTATTCGGATCGTTCAAGCGTAATCAATGGAGTGCATCCCATTCATTGCAGGTCGTTCCTCAGTTTCAGAAATCAGCGACTTAGCGAAGCTGTGAGATGGGGGCTTGTATTGCTCCAAAATATTACTCCACTACAACGTAATTCTTTTGCGAGGCGTCGTTTATAAGAGTAGCACCAGATTCTCTGAATTTGAACCGAACTTGACAACCTCAACATGGTCTACACTACTGGTTGCTGCGGAGGAATTCTTGCTTTCTCCTCGCTTCTCTATCTTGCCACTGCCCAAGGCACCCCAAAGCCTCCCAACAGCTACCCTAACGATTATCCGGGAAAACCTACAAGTGATTTTGGGCCTGAATGGCAGAAATGTAGGTTGATTGCCCTAACCTTGTACCAGGCAAAGTCTCACTAATTGACACCACAGATTTTGAAGTCACTGACCAACTACCCAACGTCACATTTCCCGTTTCTCAGAGTTATGCAGGCAATATCCCCGTGAATCGAGATGGTCATCCAAACTCAACATTATTCTTCTGGGGCTTCGAGAAGTCGCCTGGTTCATTGACGGCCTCTGCTGCAAGGAATAATCAAGAACCATGGGGTGTCTGGTTGAATGGAGGGTACGTATTTCGCAATTTGAGGTTCTTCGATCTCGTTTCTGATATTCAACTAGCCCTGGGTCTTCAAGCATGTACGGACTTGTATTTGAGGCGAGCTTCTGGATGATTTGACCATGTTAGTAGACTGCTAACTATCTTCCGTGTTCAGAATGGGCCAATCAGGATCAACGCGGACTACTCAATATCGCCAAATAATCACAGCTGGACCCAACTAGCAGACTATTTCTGGGTAGACCAGCCAGTGTACGTCGTTCCAACGTATTAATCTCAATGAAATTTTATTTCATCCAATAGTGGTGTTGGATATTCAACTGCCGATGAGGCAGGTTATGGTAAGTGATTTCCTATTTGGCTTTCGGTCTCGATTATAAAAGTCCCAGCCCTGGACCAGGATCAGATTGGCAAAGACTTCGTAAGTCGAATTCAAGGCGTCCTTTTTGTTGTTACTGAAGTCCAAAATAGATGGGCTTTTTGAGCAATCTTGTTAAAGTCTTCCCTTCGCTTTCTCAAAGGCCCTTGCAAATCACGGGTGAAAGTTATGCTGGGCAATACATTGTTAGTCTATCGATACTCCACTAACGCAGACTCTGATGTTTTCACAGCCATACATCGTGAAAGCATACTTCGACATGCCAAATCCCCCAGTCAAACTCGCCAACATCATGATTGGAGATGGCACCTACACGACGCCACAAGTATGTGAACTCGCCCCGGCACTCAGCGCTGTCGAAACATACCCTCAAGTCATTGGGTATGATCTCGATGTCTACAACTATTTTAAGCAACAGTGCGTGCCTGTAAGACGACTGTCATGAACCTACTCCCTTACTACATACGTCGCAGAACTCACCTTTGCAAATATGATTTCAACCTGACCTAACCGCAGAACGACCTCATCAGTGATCCAGGAGTCGTTCTCCCCACACAACGCAACTTTTCGCTTCCGACAAAGGTGGACCGCTCCAACTTCTTATCTACTGCTCAGCGTAGGTCGGCTGAGCGCACGGAAATGCCGTTGACAGATTCAGAGGCAGCACGACAACAGTGGAAACGAGAGGTTATGAATCAATCGAATGTCACCATTAACCCATGGGTATGTAATTTCTAGCGTTCCTGCTCGTTTTTGACCTATGTATAACTTAGTATGGCTGCTTCCTGCTCAATATGTACACCGATTATGCGGTCAACTACACGTTCCCCTGGAGTGAGCGTTTCATTGATTGAATTCTTTAATAATCCTTGTTAACTAATTCTCTCACTGGTAGACATAACTAAACCTCCAGTTTTCGACGTTAGTATTGTCCACTTCTAATAAGATCTTCAAACTGACCATAATACAGCTCTACAGCATCCCCGATGCTCTTAACCCAGAAGTCAAAGAAAACGCCACTGTCTTTTTCAATGGTCAATCACCGGCCTTGTTTTATCATGCTCATTACTGAACGCATCTCAGATCCTCGCGTCCGCACCGCCCTGCACGCGCCGATTGTGAAAAATTGGCAGTCTAGCTTTGGCTTCCCCTTTGGAACTAGTACGTCACGGTTGCCTTTGCGCGTTCCTCTGACATTTCCTGACAATTTTTTGTTATGCAAGACCCTTACGATCCTAGTCCAGCGTGAGTTCCGTCCATTTATAACAGAAACACACTTGATCTCATTTTATAACGCAGAGCCATCAGCTTCTTCGATGCTCTTGCTACCAATGCAACGAAGAATAATATTGGCATACATTTAATTTCAGGAAACGATGATGCACTAGTCGCGCATTTTGGCACAGAGGGCATGTCCAGAGTTCGGTCTACCTTTGATCATCTCATTGACTATTCTATTCATTTTCTTTAGTCGCCATCCAGAACACCACTTTCGGTGGTGTCCGAGGCTTTACGAGACAACCATCGACGGCTTGGAATACATCAGACGGCAAATTCGCCGCAGTTGTTCATCAAGAACGGGGATGGACGTATGCACTCTGCTATGGCGCTGGACATATCATTCCCCGAGATAAACCTTTAGCTGTGCGTTTCTTGATCTCTCGAAGACATGGTACATAGTTGACAAATCTAACAAGGCTTATGAATTCTTCCGAGACTTTGTGTTAGGAGATAGTGATATTGGTACCGTCACATCGCCTAAACCCGGCATCACTGCTGTTGTTGGTGGCGAAGATCCTAAGCTTAGAGGCATTATTCGTGGAGCCGACCCCATCTACTATGGTAGCGGTGCAACGCAGTCATCATACGTTTTCCCTGTGGCCACTCGAGCTGCTTGGGACCAAGCTCATCCAGCGTACCAACCTGCATCTGGCGCGTCATAAAGAGTGGCGTTCAGGGTACTTTCCTCGTCGACCACATCAAACTATACACATAGCTTCGTAATCTCCTTAGAATATTGTATTTACCCAAATACCAGTATCTACAATATTACTCACAGACATTCGAACATAGGAATTTTGTATTTATGGAACCAGCTTGTGTGTTATGCCAATTTGGAGAGACGAACTTTACTTTAGATGAAACCGGATAATCCCTGTCGACGGGGTGTTCCCCAAGGTTAGATTAAGATTAGATTATGATCAAGTTGATCCGTCAACGGTATACCCGATCAGGGAATTGACCGACCCTGGTCCTTGTCCACGACCGACTCCTGACGATACTAAGCAAAGCAACCGAAAGATAAGTCATATAAGTAGGTCCACGAAAGACAAATATGCCACAGTATGTTAATAACTTGCCCTTTCATTCAGATAATATACTCTGGGAGAATTTCTAAAAATTGCCAGCGCCGACGTGCAACAGCGGGCTATGTACTTCGAATCTCACGCACAATCAACCAAGTGCATGCCGCCCATGGCAAGCGTTCTAGCACCTTCATCATTAGCTGTGATCAGTGAAAGCGTGTTTCGCTCCGAAATACGACATTAATAACGACGTAATTCCTCACGCGTGCTGTGTATAAGTAGCTCAAGACAGCGCACACGCTAATCTCGTTCACCTTGAATCGAACGAACACTCCAACATGGTTTACAACACAGGTGCTTGGTCTAGGATCCTGGCATTTTCCTCGTTCCTCTATCTTGTCACCACTCAAGACGTCCCAACGCCTCCCAGTAGCTACCCACACGATTATCCTGGAAAGCCTAGTGGAGATTTTGGGCCTCAATGGCAGAAGTGTAAGCCCAGCTGTCTCACTTGCCTGTAGCCAATGTCTCAGAGTGGAATTACAGATTTTAAAGTAAACGATAAGCTACCCAACGTTACTTTCCCCATCACCCAGAGCTACGCAGGAAACCTTCCAGTTAATCGTGCAGGTCATCCAAACGACACGCTGTTCTTTTGGGGTTTTGAAAAATCGCCAGGCTCATTAAGTGCACCTCTCACCACAAGCAACGGTCAACCCTGGGGCATTTGGTTGAATGGAGGGTACGCTCTTCCCGATCTGAAATATTCTCAAGCCGGTCACTGATTTTGAACCAGTCCCGGGTCATCGAGCTTGTATGGACTTCTATTTGAGGTGAGCTTCGTGTTGCCTTCTTTATGGTCGATCCTTAACTATCCTCGGTTTCTAGAACGGGCCCATAAATATCAACCCAGACTACTCAGCGTCGTCGAACAACCACAGCTGGAACAAACTTGCAGACTATTTCTGGGTGGACCAACCAGTGTATGTCGCCACGACATTGATTTTGATGGATGTTTATCCTCACTTAACAGTGGCGTTGGGTATGCTACTGCTGATGAGACAGGTTATGGTATGTGGCTATCCCGTTACCTACCAGTCTTTCTGACTTTGTAACTTGTAGCCCCCGACGAGGATCAGATTGGCAAAGATTTTGTACGTGGAGCTTGACATATAGCTATTCTATTTACTGATTATGCGCCAAACAGATGGGTTTCTTGAGCAATCTGGTCAAAGTCTTCCCTTCGCTGGCTCAGCGACCTTTGCAACTCACTGGAGAAAGTTATGCCGGTCAATATATCGTTAGTCTTTGCTTGCTTTATTGGTAAAGCACGACCTGATACCTATTCAGCCTTACATCTTGAAAGCTTACTTTGACATGCCAAAGCCTCCCGTCAAAATTACGAACATCTTAATCGGAGATGGCACATACACGACTGGTCAAGTTTTCGAGCTCGCACCTTCTCTTAGCGTACTTGAAACATACCCTCAGATCATAGGGTATGATGTTGATGTCTACAATTACTTCAAAGAACAGTACGTGTTCTCATACGATCTACCCCTGCTCTCGCTAAAGTGTCGCAGAAATAAGCTTTGCAAATTTGATATTAATTTGACGTACCCGCAACACGGCCTTATCCCTGACCCTGGAATTATCTACCCTACACAACGCAATTTCTCTCTATCGATGAAGGTAGACCGCTTCAACTTCGCTTCGAGTCTTAAGCGAAGATCAGTCGAGCCAGAGATCTCTTTGGCTAAGCGGGAGGCCGCCAGGCAAGAGTGGAAACGAGAGGTCATTGATCAAGGGAATGGCACCATAAATCCTTGGGTACATGAAATTGTGTCTTTCAATTTCCAACGTTGACGTCTGTGCAGTATGGCTGCTTCCTGATCAACATGTATACCGATTACGCCTATAACTACACATTCCCCTGGAGTGAGCGCTTTGATTATCCTACACAATACTTCCAGCTAATTTTTTGTTTATTAGACATCACTACCCCACCAGTTTTCGATGTTAGTGTGCATGTTTATCTTAAAGTCCTTGAACTAAAGTTTTCCAAGGTTTACAATATTCCCGATGCACTGAACCCGGAAGAAAATTTAGACGCTAGTGTCTTCTTGAATAGTGAGTCTTCGTTGGTTTTGTTGAATGGTTTACTCAGCATATATCAGATCCTCGTGTGCGCACCGCTCTCCATGCGCCAACAGTGAAGGATTGGCAGCTCAGTATTGACTTCCCTTTTGGAACTAGTACGCCAATTTCGCAAATCACTTGCACAGTTGCTAACTACGTACACCTGTCAATCTAGACCCTTATGATCCTAGTCCCGAGTGAGTTCCTCCGCCGTGAATTCATCTACGCATGATCTAATTTTGATATTGCAGAGCTATCAACTTCTTTAACGCTCTTGCCACCAACGCGACGAAAAAGAATGTTGGGATCCATCTGATTTCAGGAAATAACGATGCGCTAGTTGCACATTTCGGCACAGAGGGTATATTCATATTTCACACAAGGCTACAACTCACTGACCATTCAATTATTTCAGTCGCAATCCAAAATACTACTTTTGGTGGTATTCAAGGCTTTACGAGACAACCATCGACACCTTGGAACACATCAGACGGCAAATTTGCAGCAGTCGTTCATCAAGAACGAGGGTGGACATATGCCCTTTTCTACGATGCTGGCCATATGATTCCTCGCAATAAACCGTTAGCTGTACGTTGTTCCATATGTTTCACTAATGTGGGAGTTGACACAACTTCCAGGCCTATGAATTCTTCCGAGACTTTGTGTTAGGCAAAGGCAACATTGGGACTGTCACCTCGCCGAAACCCGGAATCACCACTGTTGTGGGTGGTGAAGATCCCAAGCTCAAGGGCGTCATTCGAGGAGCTGACCCAATCTACTACGGAAGTGGTGCGACGCAATCCACGTACGTCTTCCCTGCAGCCACTCGGGCTGCTTGGAAGAAAGTTAACAATGCGTATCAACCTACTGGTTCGCCGTAAATGAGGGTGTTGATTACATAGTACACTGGCATGTCTTTGAAACTTACATTATGTACACGTAGTTCGTTCAAGGACGGTATGTGGATAACTGACGAGAACCGTGGCCCTCTCCATGAAGATGCAATTATTTGGCCAGCTTACGCAGAATGGCATTCGAGAAAGATACTAAGTTACCTATCTTATACTCTGAGTATGTACTGGTTCTCCTGTTGCGACGAAAACATTGTTTGCTGCGTCTGCTCCAAAAGCCGATCTCTTCCCATATAGTGGATATAAATTGGGGTCTATCCAAGTTTTCAGATTGAGCCCAACTTCAGTACTCCTCGTGGACTAGTGGATGCGCAGTCATTTCAACCTCGTCTTAGCCGGCGCTTGACGACTGAAGAGCAATAACAATAACATCTTCGCCAACAATGGTCTACGTTTTGCGATTCACCGATCCTGTAAAGGCGCGTTTGCAAAGTTCGATTGTAAGATCCGACCCCAAGTCAAGGATATGCCCAGAGCTCTACATGGTTACACCTATCACCCCTTCTTCTCGACAAGTACCAACCCCGCCCAACTGCTCTGCCAAGTGGCATCGAATCATCGGTTTTTCTCTTTGCATCATGCACAGAGCCTTTATTGTCCCTCGAATTCTGGTACCGGTAGCGTTGTCGCCGTCATCCGTGTTGAACGCGTGTTTTCCGCCTCGGCGTAGTTGGTGGAAGAAATAGAAACGCTCAAGAAACGCTCAGTTCGAGTGACTCAAGTAGATAATGCCTTTGATCTGAAGCACGGCAGCGTCATATCATCTCCGAATCAAATCCCGCCCTCTTTCTGTTCCTGGTCGAAGCATGGCGCCTCTTATTGTCTTCTACCAAACCGTGAGCATGTGCGGTTTAGATGGCCTATCTTGAGTCATGCAAGCCGTTTTTCTACCGACAGGTACACAGTTTTGCGATCCGGATCACGTTGGCCTGTCAGGAAGAAGCTCCAAAGACAATAAACACCTATCAATTTGTTCGCTTGCTGTCCTATTCCTGAGATACGTTAAGGGAAAAAGCCGCTAGCTTCGAAAATATACCTTGGGAACTTAATTGTCTGCAGGGATGTGTGGCCAGATCTTTAACATCACTCCTAACGCGGTGTCATATAAAAGGTTGTGTCGGTCATCAGTCGGAGGATACAGCCAGTCTCCCTACCTCTCCTCTGCTGTAGATTCCGACGACCATTCGACATGGCTAACGGTGGAGCTTTCTGGCCTTGGGCACTTGCTTTATTTTCCCTGCTAAACATTGCTACCGCTCAGTACGACGTTCCGAATCCCCCGAGTACATATCCTCATGACTATCCTGGCAAACCGTCCGGAGATTACAGCCCTCAGTGGCAGAAATGTGAGTATAGTATATCGTTCTGCGTTTCCGACGCGTCTGACGCGTCATCGCAGATTTCCAAGTCACCGACAAACTACCCAATATCACTTTTCCAATGGGCAAAACCTATGCAGGAAATCTTCCAGTTAATCGAGCGAACCACCCAAACGACACATTATTCTTCTGGGGCTTTGAAAAATCTCCTGGCTCGCTAACTGCGTCTCTGAAACCCAGCAACGCGGAACCATGGGGTATCTGGCTAAATGGAGGGTGCGCAGCTTCTTCGCTTCACGACAGACCGCAATTGTGCTTACTTTTGTTGGTCCGCTAGTCCTGGGTCGTCAAGCATGTTTGGCCTATTCTTCGAGGCAAGTTCCGTGCGCGACGTACTTCACGATTAGGGCTCTAATTTCCTATGACAAGCAGAACGGCCCAATTTCCATCAACGGTGACTACTCGGCGTCTTCAAATCAATATAGCTGGGACAAGCTTGCGGACTACTTCTGGATAGACCAGCCAGTGTACGTGCAAACGCGATTTTCGTCTGATTTCTGTCTGATTCTCCGTCTTCAGTGGCGTAGGATATTCAACAGCAGACAAAGAGGGTTACGGTATGCCATTCTCTATGCCACTTTGCCCTTTGACTCAATGAACCCTAGTTGCGGACGAGGACCAGATTGGGAAGGATTTCGTGCGTCGAATCGGACAGCTAATCAAGTCAATTTTACTGATGGATCTTAAACAGATGGGTTTCCTGAGCAATCTCGTTAAAGTTTTCCCTTCACTTGCCCAACGACCCTTACAGCTCACAGGCGAAAGTTATGCGGGCCAATACATTGTAAGTTCTGCCTGATTCCTGGAATAGCTTCGCACTTTCTAATACACATTTTGCAGCCTTACATCCTCAAAGCTTACTTCGGCATGCCTAATCCTCCCGTTCGTATCGCCAACATCATGATAGGCGATGGTACCTACACTTCTGAACAAGTTTTCGAACTTGTTCCCGCCCTCAGCGTTCTAGAAACATACCCTCAAATAATTGGATACGACGCCGAAGTTTATAAATATTTCAAGGACCAGTATGTCCTGTCTGAGAACTTTATCGGTGTTTCTTTTTGACGGGCGTCTACAGAACCCACCTCTGCAAATTTGATATTAATCTGACATACCCTCAAAACGGCCTAATCCCTGACCCGGAAATGACTTTCCCCAAAGGCCGATTTATACCCTGGGCACTGAGGATGGACCGCAAAAAGTTCAAGACTCAACTTATGCGGCGCTCTGTTGAGAATCCTGCACTGGCCAAACGCACCCCATACGAGAGGGAGGTTGCAAGGCAAGAATGGAAACGGGATCTTTCTCTCCGCCAGAATGGGACAATCGATCCTTGGGTATGTGGCGTTTCCTAGCTTGCTGTTGACGTTGACGCTGATATCTAACTTCTGCGCAGTATGGCTGCTTCTTACTCGATATGTACATCGATTACGCCCTCAACTACACGTTCCCCTGGAGTAAGCCCGTTTTGTCTTTTCCAAATCTCAGATCTGACATATTCTTCTATCAGACTTGACTGACCAACCGGGCTTTTCCTATAACGTGAGTCTCGTCTTCTTCAAAAGCCGGCTTTCAAACTTAACATTGTATAGGTGTATGACATTCCTGACGCACTTAACCCGAAAGTGCCTCAAGACGCCAGTGTCTTCATGAATGGTCAGCTGCTATAGCATTCTTCCTGTTCATTTGCTCATCATTTTATAGATCCTCGCGTTCGTGCTGCCTTACATGCACCGACTGTCAAAGATTGGGAACTTACAGTTGATTACCCCTTTGGAACGAGTACGTTAACATGGCGCTTCTTTTTCGATCGCAGTTTGACAAGTTCTTTTCCTCTTCCAGACCTAGACGATGGTAGCCCGATGTATGTTTCCTTCATTGCCTGCATTCATTACAATTCTCACAGTTTTGTGCAGGTCTATCAACATCTTCAACGCGCTCGCTGCCAACGCAACTGCGAAGAAAGTTGGCATCTATCTGACCTCAGGGAACGATGACACACTTATTCCACATTTCGGGACCGAAAGTATGTTTGAATGCCGTTGATATTCGGGCGATAGGTCTGACAATCTTTTTGTTCCAGTTGCCATTCAAAATACCACTTTTGGAGGCATTCAAGGTTTCACGAGAAAGCCATCAACACCCTGGAGTACGTCGGATGGCAAATTTGCTGGAGTTGTTCATCAAGAAAGAGGATGGACATATGCCCTCTACTATGGTGCTGGACACCTCGTCCCACATGACCAACCCAGAGCAGTATGTTTTTCCTTTCTTTCTACCTTCCTCTTGGAGACCCGTGCTCATTAAACTTGAACAGGCATATGAATTCTTCCGCGACTTCGTCTTGGGTAAGAACAACCTTGGAACCGTGACATCGCCCCGACCTGGGATTACCGCCGTCGTTGGTGGTGAAGATCCCAAGCTTGCAGGAGTCATCAGGGGAGGTGATCCTATATACTACGGCAATGGCGCTACGCAATCGACATACATCTTCCCAGCGGCTACCCGCGCTGCCTGGACTAAAGTTAACAACGCATACCAACCTAGCGCAAGTGGCTCTCGGGGTGGAGGACATCACTAAACTTGGGATACCCTTGGTTTCTTCTATTCCCATTGAAACGTTATACCCACCTTAAGTTATTATTTTACTTCGCTCTTCGCATGACCTTTACGATCGCATGACGACCCAAAAACTCTACCAAGCTTTTTCTAGCTTCTCCACTCCGCACTCGATGTGCATTTAGGCCTGTTGCCTGCTCATTCTGTTAATAATGTACATGTATTTCTTGGGACTTTCGAAGCGTAGACACTCTTTTTAGCCTGTATGTATTTTACTTCTTCTCTGTGGAATCAAATCAAATCTCCAAGCACAGTCTGCAACCCTTTACGTTGTCCACTCAAAATCACCTTATTTTACGTTCTATGATGCAATGTAAATTGAAAATATAATTACATAGGACTGACCAAGTGCCATACCGAAAAAGAAGAAAAAATCAAAGGGCCTGACCGGGAATTGAACCCGGGACCTCCTCGAAACGATGTGAACACCCTAACAAGGAATCATACTACTAGACCATCAGGCCGACGATAACCGACCAAATTGTACCAATATAATCAATATATATAAGCAAACCCTGATAAGGTAAAGACGCGTCACGCACTTACGCGTCCAGAGCAGGCGCTTCGGACTTCCACATCTTCGCCTCAATTCCTCATGGACACACAATCTTCAAGCTCAACAGGCGCTATGGATCAACGGCGGAAAGATACACTGAAGGCATATCGCGATGTAGGGTTTATATTTTGTTCACTTTGGACGCGTTGCTTATGTGTGTCTAGAAATTGAGAAGTCATGAACAAAGCAGCGAGAACTTGAAGAAATGTATGATTAAATTTTATATCTTTTAGTTGACTAACTAAGAATATCGGCAGTGAGATTCTCATTGAAGGACCTAGAGAAAGATTACGAAAAGACAGAGGACGACATCAAAGCGGTTCAGTCAGTTGGTCAAATCATCGGAGAGGTCATGAAACAACTGGACTCGGATCGCTGTGCGTATTGACCTATTCATGCTTAAGAAATCTGAAATTGAGTTCATACCCTCTAGTTATTGTAAAAGCTTCTTCAGGCCCTCGATATGTCGTCTCGTTCC
Source organism: Crepidotus variabilis (assembly GCA_015657495.1). Classification (NCBI taxonomy): domain Eukaryota; kingdom Fungi; phylum Basidiomycota; class Agaricomycetes; order Agaricales; family Crepidotaceae; genus Crepidotus; species Crepidotus variabilis. The sequence continues at coordinate 109,390 of MU157885.1, read as the reverse complement.
GCCCAACATTGCCCGTGGTCAAGCTAAAGACGAATACGCGTGTTTCGTTAGATATGACCACATTGACGATCATGCGGATACTTCCTCGGGAAGTTGATCCCCTTGTCTACAAAATGAGTCTGGAGGACCCAGGAGGTGCTTCGTTTGCTGGTATCGGAGGATTGGGCGAGCAAGTTCGAGAACTACGAGAGGTTCGCTTCGTTATTCAGCCACACGTTCACAGAATCTAAATCGCTTTCTTTATAGATCATCGAGCTGCCTCTGCTAAACCCCGAACTTTTTACCCGAGTGGGCATCAAACCACCCAAAGGTGTCCTCCTCTATGGTCCCCCAGGAACGGGAAAGACCCTGCTCGCCCGTGCCGTCGCTGCCACCCTCTCCACCAATTTCCTGAAAGTTGTCTCCTCTGCCATCGTCGACAAGTATATCGGCGAGTCAGCTCGCGTCGTTCGAGAGATGTTTGCGTATGCCAAGGAGCACGAACCTTGTGTTATCTTCATGGACGAAATCGATGCTATTGGTGGACGCCGATTCTCTGAAGGTACCAGTGCAGATCGTGAAATCCAGAGAACTCTTATGGAGGTAAGTTTGTAAACCGCTCTTCTTCAGTATTATGGCTAAATATACTATATAGCTACTAAATCAAATGGACGGCTTCGATTCTTTGGGCCGAACGAAACTTATAATGGCCACTAACAGGCCCGACACTCTTGACCCCGCTCTGCTTCGCCCTGGCCGTTTGGATAGGAAAATTGAAATCCCACTGCCAAATGAACAAGCTCGTTTAGAGATTCTAAAGATCCATGCTCAGCCTGTGAACAAAGGTGGTGACATAGACTATGAGGCTATCGTCAAGGTACACGCCCTTTGGTTTGAAATGGTAGCCCGAGCTGATATTTTCTCAGCTGTCAGATACTTTCAACGGTGCTGATCTAAGGAACGTAGTTACCGAGGCTGGCATGTTTGCTATTCGAGATGATCGCGAATATATCAACCAGGAAGATCTTACGAAGGCCGCGCGGAAAGTCGGAGAGGCGAAGAAGCACGAAAGTATGTGTTCTACTTCTATTCATTGACCCAGATTTGACTCTTTTTTTTTTTTTTTTTTACAGCCAAGATGGAGTATTCAACATAAAATAATTCTTTATCGTTTCTTACCGCACTTGTCACCCAGTCCTCACATTGTCAATTCATTCATGAAATTCATCCTGGTGTATTGGATGAGTCCTACTATTACATCGAAGCGGTCGTATGTTAGTCTCGCCTGCGTCCAATCAGCCTGTAAGAATCAGCGGAAGCCAAACAGGTTTCGCTTCTTCTTCTTCTCGTCCTTGACTGACGGGGTTACAGAGGTGCTCGACCCATGATATGAGTTCGTTGGCGATGGCTGAACAGCTGGGGGTCGCTCTTGTCGTATAGGTTGTGAAGGTGGCGGTTGTCGAATGGCAGGTGGTGCGTCACGTACGTAGTACTTGGTGTCGTAGAGGTCTTGGAAAGATTTAGGCTCGCCTCGCATGTCACGGAGACCGTTTGGGACGGCTTTGGAGCCTGCACCACCCAGTTCGAGGACTTTCAGGTCGTCAATGAATCCTTTCGGAGTAACGATATGAGTTGATCCTACAGTGAATCGAGTTAGAACTATCACATTTCACTTTGCAGTGAATGAACTTGTACCGATGAAGATGTCTTTCTGCAACGGGCTTGATATCTGGTAAACCTCTCTCATCTCAGAGTAAGTCATACCTCCCGCCACAAACATGATGACGCGCTGCCGGTTATCGGCCACAGTTGCTGGTTTCGGCGCTCGATGCCATGCTGGTTTTTGGCTTCGTAGCGAGGTGGTTTGTGGGGGTGGTGACTTTGGTGAAAGAGGAGTAGCCATTGGCGCATCCCTGACGTAGGGGAAGGTTTGTGAGTCAAGTTTATCCGCTATTTGATCCTGGAATCTGGTCAGACGCATTCGTCGTAGAGAAGATAGTTGGCTACTTCAAGAACCGCCCTTATCGCAGGTTTGAATCGAGATAGCTCGTATTCCTCTCCTGCGCTTGGCCTTTGCTTGATTTTTCTTTTCACGTCCTTGTCGTTTGGACCCTAATAAGAAGTTTGACATGAGAAGGTTTTTATAACAAGATACACATCTGCGAAGTTCATCATACCCTTGTGACTCGAACACCTAAATGAACCAGGGCATTCACCGCATCTTGCTCTGACAAGTTAAGCCTTGCATGCTGGTATAATCTCCGCTTATCCTCGTCTGGTACACCTTCCCGGTATTGGATGTAAAGTGCAATTATTCGTACTTTCCGCATGTTTCTGCAGGCACAGTGATGAGGTTATGCAAATGCATCACGAAATAGTCAGAACTTACATAACGTCTCTGCTATCCAGTAGAGGGACCATCTCCTCCACTAGACCTTTCGGTGTTTTACCTTCAGCGGTGAGGCCAGTGGCGCAACTCTATAATTGAATTTAACGAACAATTTTGATATTCGGATAGTTAACTTGCCTGCTCGACTGTGGCGAGGTCTGATAAATTATCTTTCTCGAAAATACCCATACATTCTTGCGCCATATTTAGATGTAAAGAGAACTACACAAAGCATAGCATTGAGCACGTTAACATTCTAGATCTAAGTACAATGAAACGCGTACCTTTTCTCGTTGATCCTGATATTGTGGCAGACTGGCAAGCATGTCTTTCATGTCATTCAGATTGGCCGCACCCTCCCTTCAATCCAGTTCAGCAGCTGATAAACTTCAAAATTCTAGATTTACCCTTTGAAAACAGCATTGTCTTCTAGAAACTTATTGAAATCCGTCATGAGTTTATCAATCGCTTCTCGCATGTGAAGGTGGCGAACGACAGTCCAAACATTATCAGCATCAGATAAAGTAGCTGTTTTATCTTCATAAGCCCCAAGTGATGACTGGAATTTGTAGCTAAAAGACGTATGTGTGAGCTGGATTAAACTTCGAATAGTGAACACGTACGTATATTTTGTTCCATTATCGATAGGCAAGAGGTCATTTGCCATTGCTTGATATGTAAACTCATGCACCAAGGGTGCAAACATATCCATGGAGCGATCCGTGATGATGAGCGTGGCCCTTGGCCGTGTATGGTCGGGTTTCTACATAACAATCATTCAATTGACTGAAAACCCCTGAGTAGTATGAAGTATACCCCAAAATCTGGATTCAACTTCTTTTTGTAGTCCTCGAGTTCGGATTGAACCATAAAGGCCAGAAGTTTCGTCACGAAATCACTTTCAACAGCTTCAAACTGCCGAGCTTCATCCCCACGGGCCAAGTTGGTACGCCATCGGCTTGCAGTCTCAGGGGGAGGTGGTGGGCGATTTTGGGCCACTGGTTTTAAAGGGCCCAGAGGGAGATGGTGGGAAGGAAAGTAATACCGGATATATGGGAATTCTCCAAGGGTAATACAGATATTCGCAATCTGACGTAGCATTAGACTTGCACAGGATATAGTAGTGATACTAACCTTCTTGCTTGCGAAACGCAGGTCCTCTTCAAGTCGAGCGCGAGCAGGTTTATATCCTGCCTCAGTCCTTGGCGGGGCGTACATGCTAAAAAAGTAGCTCGGTTCCTCCAAGGAGAAGGCCTGTGCCTCAATAGCTTTTAAGGACTTTAAGGCATTGGAAAGACTGATACAGCATCTGTACTCACCATGGATATTGAGGAATAGTTCTTTGAGTGCTTGAAGATATGGTTCAGCAGCCGATGCGGTTAATTGTTGAAAAAGGTGCTCGGGTAGTCCTATGAAGTATACGAAATGAACTGCACGAACGTTTACAACACACGGCTAGCGTACCTTCAATGAAAAACAAGTGGGCGGCGGCATACTGCTTCTGATTCGTGAAATCTTTAATGACACGGTTTACATTGTTAGAGGTTGGCATGAGCATATAAATCGCCTCAAACTCCGGCTGAAGTTCTCTGTTACTGGAGATAGACTCGATGACTACATTGAAAAGATGCAAATGTGTATGAGATGATGGAGCTGTAGTGTATATCTGAGACTCACGTGTAACATTCTCCTCCAGAATGTCAAACTGCTTTAGTACTGCTCCTAGAAGTTTCTGCGAGAAGTCGTCTACGACTAGGATTTTCCATCTCGCTGGTGGGTTGACAGATCGTATAGCTTCCAGAAACTCTAAACCGCAGTAATAACTTCAGTTATGGTTTCAACGCGCTGGTTCCTCAATGGTACCCACTGTTGCGGATGATGGTAATCAAAGACGCCATCGTAGAATCTTGGAAGATCGAGAAACCAGAGACAATACCAAGAGAACAAGTTAGAAGCAGATGGTAGGCAACGGTGAACCTTATTTGTATGCCGTTCTTGGGTCGAGCAGACCCTAACGGTAGCAGATCTGAAGAGATCACAGCAACACGGCTATTTCCGGTCGAATTGGGCGAGTTCAGTAAAGACTTACAGTAACACTGCAAACGAATGTCATCCTGTATCTTTGCCACGATGTCTAAACCATTATTATGCTCAGATGCTTTGCATGTAATATTCTAAGGGGTATAGACCAGCCAACCTATGCGATCCATGGTATGTATTCCGAAAGCGAGAGCGACTACCAGGCGGGGTATCAAAGCGAGACAGCGTACAGAACACTAGTCAGCGCAAGTAACGATGTCCAAAGAGGGACACCGAAGCCAAGAGCCGCATCCATCTGGCCATCACCGTCAATATCGATACTCGCACCACGGCTGGTGTTGGTATATGGGAAAGAGGTATTCTTCCGGGTTTCACGATATAGCTCAGTGGCGTCCCATTTTTGGCAATGACCGACAGGTTGGAGCTATGGTAAAAGAGTCAGATCCATACTTGAAAGTATAATGAACACAAATACACACCGCGAATTTAGGGGTATGACTCAATGCAGAATCAAGGGTATAACCAACAGCAAGATCAACAGTAATCTCAAACAGATCATGTTGTAGGGTAACAAATCTGTAAGTTTGTGTAAGAGATTTGAGCTTATATGCGGCAAAAGAAGATTACTGACCCAGTCGGGATGATGGAGGCGTTCTTCATGATGTCGTTGTAGATATCAACCGACTTCTGGCCGGGAAATTCCCCACCGGCAACTCTCCAATCTATGCGAATGTCTAGTTTGAGAATGCACTAATGCTCCTTTCGGTTTGGTACATACCGTTAGAGTCGAATTTACCACCATCGGCAGTGGATGTCCAAAGGACAGGGACCAAACCCATGGCCAACGAGATGGCACGAACTCGATCATCTACTGTCCAGTAAGCCCAAATAACTAGCCCCTTTGAGAAGTTACGAACCAATGTCACCCCTCGGCGGACGCATTGTAACTGGGGTAACACCGAGGATGGTCTTGATAGCCTTTCGGGTCCATCCTAATTCAGCGACAATCTGCTCAGTCGTCAACATAGTGAGGGACTAGAAAGATACACTGATCAGTGGCTGAACCGCAACAGTAATAGGAAGAAAAACGTACAGGATGAGACCAAGTGTGCACGCCGACTTCATGGCCGCTCATGTACTCGTCGATCAACATGTCGGGACGCTCAATGGTCCGAGAACCGACGGCGTAGAAGGAGGCTTTCACACCGGTTGCTTTGAGCTTCTTCAAGAGATTTCTGCATGAGCACCATCGCTGTTAGTCACACCACGCTTTCAAGATTGTATTAGAATTTACGAACGGCGCTGTGAAGAATAATTAGAGGGCTGGGTAATGAATCATTACGGCACAAGAAACTTACTGTAGAAGGAAGGGCCATCATCGAAGGTAAGACCCCAGTCAAGCTTATCTGGGCACGCAGCAATATCCGTATCGCGAGTCCAGCCTCCGCAAGTCCACCAGCCGTGTTGTTTGGCTTGAGACGCAGCTGTGGGGTCACCTGCACATGATCCATCTTTGGTAGGAGGAATGTTGGGAATGGTGAACCCTTCCAACTCTTTCATCCATTCTTGTACTTCGGGCGAGCCTGAAGAGGGTATCAGTTTCGTATTCCCTGTCAAGTTAACTTGACAGATTTACTAGGGTCAGGTACTTTGTCAGCAGGTGGCCAGCCAGTTTTCACCACTATGATAGAGAAAATTTCATAAAGCACACGATGGCTATTATGCAGATAACACGTACAAGCTTTCGGAATTTTCGGTGCGCCAGCTATTGGTGGGGTTGCGCCAGGAGCAAAACTAGCGGTATATGATGGAGGCGCCTTAGTGGGCATACCAAGACTGATGCTTGCTACGGGTGGTATTGTAGTACTCGTATCCAAAGGAGGAGGTGTCCTTGAGGCTGCAGAAGCTGGAAAAAAAGAGTATAAGCGTGATACGTTCAACCACGACAAAGAAAATTCGAACCACTACCAGAGCCGCTGGCGGCCTGAGAGCCACTGGCAGAACCACTCGCCGAACGACTAGCAGAACCACTTGAAGAACCACTGGCAGAGGCTTGTCGCTTCGCCATGCGAGCGTGGTTGTTACCATGAGCATGGTGCACTTTTATAATGTCGCCATGCACAAGGGCGACCTGCAGACCAGCGAAGAGGAGAAGCGCCCCAAATTTCATGGTGATAAATCCAAAAACCTCAACAGCGGTTGGTTGGACTGAAAGAGCGACTGTGGTGGGTAAGAGAAAGAGAGGAAAAATTAACTGGCAACGAAAGACAACAGTGAGGGTTACGTTGAGGGCAAGAAGGTACTGATCTGACTGGCAGATCCTTAGCGGTGTCGCACGCCAAGCTGCAACGGCTTGGCATTGATCACACCGGCGCCGATGATTCTCCAGAGTCTAGGTTGCATTGTGTTCCATCAAATAAAGAAAGTTGAAGAGCTCGATAAAAGGTTTACTTAAAAGTAAGTACTGCGAGCGTTGTAACCGACTTTCTGTAAGATTGTCTAAATAACGAGATGCTATATGATCAGCGCTTGGATTCGGATCAAAGAGCGAATGTAGTGAACTCCTAAAACATCAAATAAATTGCCTAGTTTAGGGAGGCAGTTGAATGAGTCCCACGACGAGATACAAACGTAATTCGTAGCATGAGAGTTAATATTTGCGTGTACCTATGGCAGTATTTCTAAGTTCTGTAGACTAACGTGCAGGTAGGGAATGCTTTACGCAAAAGAAGCGGACGAGGTGAACTTTAAAGCGACTATAAACCAGTAATAATCCTAACCAGAATAATATGACAAGTAAATCCAGTAAACAAAGGAGAAAAAATAACAAGTTGACACCAGTCCGTTCGTCGTGATAATATGAATTTCCCAATGTAATGGTCTAAATACTCCATGATGCTCCATTTGAGAGTCCTCGATTATTGACAACAAAAGTAGCAAATTAGAACAATGCGCTGAGAAGGCCAATGGAAAGGAGGATAACTGGGCTCATAAAGGGCACAACGACAGGGAAACCTGCTGATGTTGAAGCAGACGCAGCAGTCTTACCGCCATCTCCAGACTTTGTATCTACAGAACCATCACCGGACACATCGACGTCTCTCGAGGAGGCGTAGGGGAAGGTCTCATTTTGGTTGGATTCAAGATACAAGTCTGTGGTGGGGATGTGCGAGCATTGGCCAATGGGTTCCAGCTACACAGAGAAAATCAGTGGCAAGGCTTTCTGGTCAAGTAAGGCCACTTACATTGAATTTGGGCTGGTGGCTGAGAGCAGCATCCAAGAAATAGCCGACAGCCAGGTCGACAGTGATCTCGAAGAGATCATGTTCCAGGACGATGAAGCTAGGCGAAAACAATCGGTTAGATTAAATATTGTTAGCCATGTAAAGCAACATACCCAGTATCGAGGGTTGCAGCACTGCTTAGAATGGATTCAAACGTGTTGAAAGACGAAGTGCCGTTGACAGTACCACCAGCCACTCTCCAATCGTTGGTATCAAACTTGGTGCCAGATGGGGTTTGAGTCCAAAGCACAGGAATCATACCCATAGCCAGCGAAATCGCACGAACTCGATCATCTAGAATGATGACTATCAACATACGGAAATTAAGTCACAGCGGAAATAGACAAACCAATATCACCGTAAGGGGGTCTCATGGTCGTGGGGGTAACACCGAGAACCTGCTTGATGATTTTGCGAGTCCATCCGAGCTCAGCAACGATTTGCTCATTGGTCAACGAAGTCAGGGGCTACAGTTACGTTAGACGATTAGAAAGCAGAGAGTAGAACTACTCACTCGATGTGACCATGTATGAACACTGATTTCATGGCCGTTCATGTACTCATCAACGAGCATATCCCAGTGCTCGTACACGCGGGACCCAACGACGAAGAATGTAGCATCGAGATTTTTCTGTTTGAGGTAATTGAGTAGGACACTGGAGAAGTGCGAATGAGAAAATATCCCCGTAAGGAAGCAAAAATGCGTACGGAGCTACAAAAGAATGTTACGTCAGTAAATGCTGTCCCGAGAAAACAGAAGTACTGACTATAGAAAGCTGGACCATCGTCGAAGCTACGGAGATAACGAAGATGATGATTAGTGGAACGTGCTGACAACCGGAATCAAAAGATTCGAACCTGATTCCCCATGTATTTTTGTCCGGGCAGGCGACAATATCTGCGAAAGAGTTAAATATAACCTTGACACTAGCCACGAGCGCGATAACAGACCTGTAACTCGGGCGGGTCCACCGCATGTCCACCAGCCTCGATTAGCGGCATCAGCAGCAGCAGCAGTGTCAGAAGGACAAGAACCATCTTTGGTAACAGAGAGATTTGGGATATCGTGCCCGTCAAGCTCTTTCATCCACTCAGCAACTTCAGAAGAGTCTGATAATCCTAGTTAGGTGATTTCAGGATGGCAATAGTAACTTTGGTGACTAACCAGTAGGTGGGACTTTATCACGATCTGGCCAGTCCCCTGTTCGAACAACTGTAGAGATATAAAAATTAAATTTCACAGCAATATGGACATTCATGCGGACTTACAGGGTGTCGGGAGAACTGGCACACCAGATATCGGTGGGGTGGCTCCTGCTTTGTAAGTAAGCGTGAACGGTGGGGGTGCCTTGGTAGCCATTCCCATTGTAATATTTGCCAAAGGAGGAATGGTTGTCCCGGTATCAAGTGGCGGAGGTCCAGTGGGAGTAGTCACTGAAGCAGAGCTTGTGGTCGAGCCACTTGAGGATCCACTGCTGCTCGAACTCTGAGGTGAGTTGGTGGTCTGAGTTGGAGAGTTAGGGGAACTTGGAGAATTGTTCGACGAAGATGGAGGTGGTGGCGGAGGGGTATTTGGGGGAGGTGGGTTTGAATTCGGCGGTGGTGTTGGTGCTGGAGGCGGCGAACCACCTCCAGAAGAAGCACTACTTCCTCCAGATTGTCTCTTGTACAACATATGTCGTGCATTGAGGTGCTCAGCGCTGACCAAGGACAGTTGAAGCGCACATAGCAAAACCAAAGCGGGTATTTTCATGATTTGGCGTATTAATTACGGATAAACGAGAGTGGGGATGCGCAAAAAGCGCGTTGGTCAAAAGAGAGCGGTTTGGAGAAAAGAGGGGGAGAAGTTGGAAAGCAACCGAGTGACTTTGTTTCTTGTGCTCGCATGCCATAAGTACAGCCTTGGCATCACCGTCTAGTACCAAAACAGGACGCCCCTGAGGAATTCCCGTCATCTGTGAACGTTGCTGTGAATTTTCTTTGCTCATCACATCACGAACGCAAAGCACAAAATGGATTCAAAGGCCCGGTAAAAAAGGCGTAAAAGTATGTATACTCAAACAACAGCAACGAAGGCGAAAGACAATGAATGAGAAGGAAAATGAAAAAAAAATGCGCAGCACAACAAAACACAATAATACAATGACAGCAATTTTGATTAGAATCGTACTCGCGTCCCACTCATCCCGACATGATCGACTATTAGTCCTTCATCGAGGTATCGATATCATGGACGAATTGTCGGCGTTATAGCGCTGCTGAAGCTGGTTGACGCCCTGTGATATGGGCCGCAGCGCCAAAACACGGTCGTCTGAAACGATAAGAATCTCGTCGCGTCCTACTCCTTGCGGATGCCGTGGGTACTGATCAGGAAACTGCCTTTGATGCGGATGCGGAGGAGCATATGGATTGTAACCTTGTCTAGATTAATGATTAGTATAACTTTCGTTCAACAATGCCTATAATGCACGCACCCATAAGGATTCTGTTGAGGATATTGGTGAAGTTGACTGTTGGTTACGGAAGGCGGGGTATCTGCGAAAAGAAGCCGCAAGTTCGAACCTTGAATGACTTGCTTCATCAATCCACTTTCGATGTGCCTGATTTCCACGAAAGACGGCTCAAACGCCAAAACGTAAGGTTCATGCAGGGCTACAAGGTGGAACGTCAAAAAGATGATCAACGAAAAGAGATAAATATAGTCACCAAAGCCTGTGGGCATACCCTCCCAGTGGATCATGAACTCCTTCCGCGACCTTCGACCGTTCTTGTTGACATAGAAGGCAAACTCTGAAATCAAAACAAATGGGCAAAGGGATAATCAAGGCAATCATTGCGAACTCACCATCATAACAAAGTAGAAATTCGTTATGAATTCGGTATATGGCCATCGGCCGGAGATTGTCCCGCTTGCGGACAAATTCCAGAGAGTCATCAAGTGGATCAAGCAAACCTTGCGTGTCCAGACTCTCCAAATCTACAATTTCAAATCCTCTCGAACAGCCGACGCACAGTTTGGTCTTCAGGTAGTGTATTGATGTTGACTCTACGGGAATATAGAACTCCTATCAAAGACATTAGTGATGTCGGCGATAGAAGACGAGAAGACGAACTCTGAAAGGCTTGAGAGTGTCGTTCCCTCCTTGAAGCAGCTTTTTGAAAGTTGGTTTCGCCCGGCCACGGATATTTTGGTCGATTGGCTCAAGAGTCTTGAAGGTGCTGGAGAGCTGACTCGACTTGACGATGCAGACGAGGACACGTCCCAAGCAGAACCCAGCCTTGAAGAAAGAAGTGTGCGAAGATATCCGTTTCGCTCTTTTCAAGCCGGCCATAGGATCCAACGGGTCTAGAGCTTCAAGTGGGAATGTTATCACTTGACGCTCTGCAAACATCATAGTTACTATCTGCCTTCTGTTGTCAGAAATGGGTTTAACATACCAGAGAGCACGATAAGCAATTGGTAATCTTCTAGCACATCAACCTGCATGACGTCGAGTAGAGCAAGAACCTTGACTGGCTCTTGATTGGACTCTCGTAAATCGGAGAGGTAAACGCCGTCGTCTGTCCCGTAAACCACTCTTCTGCCGCCACCTAAAACGATTAATAGTATGAGCTATCTTGTAGGCCATGATGAGAGATGATCACTGACTATAAGGCGCAGCACAGTTGACTTTATTGGGTCCATGGAAGAAACCCTCACTCAACATGATGGTATCGAAAACCATGCTTCTTTCTCTCATCGCCTGCTGTTGCTTATAAATCGTCTCCAGCCACTTCTGGTGACTGATAGGAGTATTAGCCCACAACATGAGGTTGTAGAACTTCCTTCCCAGGTGCACAAAGTTAATCCAGTGCATGCCCCCTCGATTATCGTTCTTGATTGTGACAGCTGATACGACGCTAGGCATGCTGCGGTTCCTCTGAGCGTCCTTCTCCCGTTCGAACGACGATCTCCGAACAAGGGCCTGATTCCTGCGCTGAGAACGACCCGTGCCGTTCTGAATCTCGTCTTGGGGAGATGTTACGAGTAGAAGTTCTAGGGGTATAGGCTGCATGGAAAAATAGTTAACATACTGTATGAACAAAATTCAGGCCTACTTACCCGTCTGTAAACTTTGTACTGTTCAACCTGTTTCGTCTTGACGTATTTGGTGAAGACAAGCGCATGATCCAACAAGTAGACTTGGAGCTCGCCATCGCGTTTGCTCAGAGAACCTTTGTAGATCATTTCACGACGTTCGTCCGTCAGCCCAAGATTCTACTCCGTTTATCAGTAACTCTACAGAAGAATGAAATGCAAAGGGCACAGACCACTTCTTCGCCAGGCTTGAACGCAAGCTGTTGGTCCAGTTGAAGTAAATTGAACCGATTCTCAGTTTTACCGGACTCCGCGTTGACTTTGGATAAGAATCCTCGGATAATGCTGATAACATTCGGCAACGTAGTCTTGTCAAGGCTGTCGGCAGGCGTTTGCTTCAGAACGGCTTCAAGAAGTAGTGGATAACGCGCTAAACGTGTGGTAGGTTTGGTGAGATAAGCATTGAGTTCCAGTTTTCTTGATTCTGGTAGGCGTTCAGTGGTCTGAAAGACAACAATTTCAAGACCCAAGGGCATATGCATAAGTTATGATTCGCACCTCGACAAACTGAGCGAACGCAAGATTTGAACTCTTCTCTTTCTCAAATTCGTACTTCCCGTATAGCTGATGAGCACCGTAAGAAACAAAAGGACCGAAATGAGGTGCAATTTCCAGGAAAATATCTCCAATTCGGTCGATGACAGCGTATGACTTCTGCCGTTTACTGAGCGCGTCTCGTAGTTTCGTGTTCACAGCAATGATGTCGTGAATGTTCCAGAAGACCTGCGCGAGAAAATCTGTCCGCCGGTCGGCTGGAATAACGTCGTCCTCTTTCAACCGATTGATCCAAGCCTATAAAGGGTAAGAAAGGGCCAGCCGAGGAATACTGGAGGACCCACGTCTCGTAGATACTCCATGTCCCGCACGAAGTCTCGTTCCGTATAGATAACCTCGTTGATAGCTTCCTGCCGCCTCTTCTCCTGTTCCGAAACACTGTTGACAATTTCTTGAGAAACCGAGTGTATCCACAATGAACCATCGTCCTGATGAAATGTCAGGGTCATGAGTGAGGGGAAGGAGAACAATGCGCACTGGAACGTCGTTTAGACTCTCTCGGCTGATCTGCTTGGACAGTCCTGGCTGGAGCTTCATGTTCAGCCGTGCTTGTTGCTCTAACCTCCTCGGACATGCTATGCTGTAGCAAAGCTGATCCCGAGAACATGTCGGAGAGTAGCAGTCCGTTAGGAGGGTAAATACACCAGAGGGTAGTGGGATGGCATCGCTGGCCTCTTCTTTCCCATTTTGGGGTGGCGGAGTTGGTGGGGATGGTGAGCCGTTATCGCCCTATAAGCACGTTTAACGCAACGTATGGATATGATAAAAAGATGAACACGTACTCTTGAAGGCGTGCTACCTAGCAGTGGCTTATCATGCGTATGATCTGCCTCGGGTAAATCCCCACTAACAAAGGGACTAGGCAACTTCGTCCGAAATTGGTACAACTCATTAGGGCTGTCTCTGAGCCGATGATCATACGTCACATCATGGAAAAACTTTTGTGCGTCCAAAGCTCTCCCCAGCAGCAATGCCAAATTCCGGTCCGTTGTCTTGATGATGTATGCAATCTTGTCGACAGCTTCGCGTCCATCAAAGGCGTCTTTGTATGTCAAAGCGTCTTTGGTACGATCCGCAATAGGTATCCGGTCACGAAATGCTTGGGCAACGCGTGACAATAGAGCAGGGTATACAACGGGTGTTTTCCGCACTGGACCCCGCATAGAGGTGGGGGATGATCGACCGGCTGGTTCATGCATCGAGGAAGAGTTGGGTTTGGATCCTCGCTTATTAGGGTCGAAGAATGGACGCATTGCGCTCGTTGCCGCGGTCATGGACATTGAACGATCTTGACTTGTTCGATCGCGACGATTGCTTGGAAACCGGGCTAATGCACGGGCAGAGTCGGTAGAATGTCTTGTAGAAGGATGAGAGTGTGGTGAGTGGTCTATTAAGGTAGTGGAAGCCGTAGAGTTCTCGATAGAAGACGGCGACGAGGTAGTCGGAAGGGATGTGAGTGATTGAGCAGCGGTGGTATCAACATGAAGAGGCACCTATAGGAGATCTCGGGTGAACAACTAGAAGAGTCAAGATAAGAAGGGTATAACTTGCATGAGGTTCTGAGCCAGAAGGTTGTCGTATGTGGTGAGACGGCGCCCTATGCCGTGTTTGAGCTGAAGCTGACGTGAGAGCCAAAAAAGCAGGTCAGCATTCATGAAAGAGAAAAAAACCTAGATAGGCCAAAAACGCACCAGGTGTATCTGTTTTAGCCCACGGAAGTTCACTGCTGCCCTCGTCTGTGCCTAGATCACTAGAAGCGCTCTTCGAGGATCCAAAGTCGATACCAAATCTACCATCATCTTGTTCCAAGCTAACACCAAGTCGTGGTACACCATCCGGGTATCCTGAAGTCCCATTTGGCTTTTGAGTTAAAGGCATCCGATCTGAGGGAGCTGGAGACGGCCGCTGCGCTACGAACTCCCGTGGGCCGTTCGGATGGGCGTTTGGCCCGTTCTGGTAAACCTGGGCTTGATACGCCTGCGCGGGTGTGAGACCATTGTATTGTCCAGGAGTTGCTGAATGCGGAGGTTCATGAAGACTTGGACGAGAAGAATTGTAAATATCCGGAGATCCTGGGTGACTGTTCATCGATCTTGCTCTCGACAGAGCTGCATTCGACGGAGGTGCCAAAGATCCAGATGGAAAACCACCCTGATAGGGAGCCATGTAATGCGGATATGGCGAAAACTGTTGCAAAGACGCTTGCGACTCTGCAGGAGAGTGGTCATAGCCATGCGAATGCCTCTGCGGCGGTGCATAATAACTGTTGTGAGGAGATTGGTTGTATCCACCCCCACCGCCAGACAAAGACGACTGATGTGTCTGCCTCTCTGGAATTGGACTGGGATAACCTTGAGGTGGTAATGGTGGATAAGAAGGCCCCGCTTGAGGCGAGGGGGACATGTAATGGGGGTAATTGTTAGGTGCTATGGAATGCTGGTGGTGTGTTGCGCCGGGACGACCAAAGATGGATTCGTATGCAGCATGCCGCTTGTCTGGAGGGGGTTGACGAGGTCCATGGGGCTTTTCCATAGTCAAGAATGAGGAGGTATGCTCCGTCGACGACGCCGACGACGGAGAAGAGGAGTTGTAGAACGTGTCCAACGATGTCGAAGAGAAGCAGTTGAATGTTTTGTGCGAGACAACCAAGTCACTTGATCACGCCAAACTCTGATCCAACTCTGGCCATCCACTGACACCATGATATTCACCCAAACTGTAATGCATTTTTGCTCTCTCGCGGCATTTTTGCAAGGGCTCGACTTTTGTTATCAGAACTCCACAGCGCTTTCGTCGTTCATGATGCATCGGTGTTTTTACCTCTCTGGCATAAAGAATGCACGAGGGGGAACCTCGCAACGTTTCTACTCAATCACGATCGTCTAGAGTGCATTAATTTTGTTTAACTACAGATCAATTCAAATCTAAGCCACGCATTTTCTGCATGTTTTTCACAATCAGAGCCATCGAAGTGCCCGTTTCTGTCCAGTTGGTCTGAAGAAAATATCGCCGCGTATCAATTGCAAGCCCTTAAACTTTCTACTTTACTCCTCTCAGCTCAATGACGACGACGATCCTTTAGAGCTCTCAAATACCGACAAAATGATGTCAGAGCCAAGGTTCTACTAAAATATTCACCGGAAACGTCTCGTTGACGAATTTGTATGGAGGCATATCGCCATGTGGGAGTGGTCTTTGTAGGTGCGACTAGATTACTGAGCTCCTGAGCGGTCAACCAATTTACCATATAAAACACAGCATGATCATTTTTCCGACTGCTTTCGGCGGTAAAGCTGGAAATACAGATGTAAGCGACATCTGTGCAATTGCTTCAACACCCAAGTTCAGATATAGATCTCCACAGGCCCAGACTAAACCTTATCGTGCATCCGTCATCAGAACATCCTCTTTGCTGATCTCATCTTCGTCTGGTGTGCCATCTTCCGACCTCAGCTTCTTCGCAATAGGCTCTTCAACCTCTCCTTGGACGTCTTCTTCCATAATTTTACCCTTCAGATTAGCTTCGGCCTGCTCTTTTGCCTTCCTCATCACCGCCTCCTTCGCTCTCATACGAGCCGTCTCTCTCTTTGTCGGTTCACCCTCCACAACACCTTGCGGCCTTCTCTTTCCTTTATTCGCTTTGGCCACGGTATTTGTCGATAGCTCGGGTGCACCGATTGGTATTGATGAAGGCGCAGGCGAGTCTGTACCTGGTGCAAGCGGCCCAGAGGGGTCCGAAGCAAAAGCAGCACTGGTGGGTATAAGTGTCGATGCTGACGACGAAGATGTCTCTGGTTCAATCGAAAATTTCGGCATTGATGTTAGGTCGGCATAGAGTTCGAGCTTCTTCAAGTCTGCTGGTGAGGCTACAATAGACAATTATGAGCTACTACCGTATACCGTATTGAAGAAATGACATGCCTTCAACGAGAGCTTTTGAGTTGATGGTTGCCACCAACGCTGTCTGGTACTCGAATTCTTCTAAAAACTTTGGCCATCATCCTGTCAGTATTTTTCGACTTTGATCAAAATGCCAGTATTCACCTCTCCAGAGAAAAGCTTGATGACTCTAACTGATTCTGAGGGCTTCTTTTCATTTTCTTGCGGTATATGTTCACTAGAAACCCAATGTACGTCAAGGCTAACCATGACGTTGTCGTCTTCGACGACAGTAAAGCCCAGCACAGGTCGACCGAAGTCAAAGTGTCGAATCTGACTTGAAGCAACATCTAGCTTGAGCGGAAATGCGAAAATAGCTGTCGAACTACAAATCAAATAAACGACGAGAAAATGGCAATGAAACGAAATGCTAAAAACATACCCAACTGCAGAGAAGACGACCCAATCGTCAGGCCCAGATTTGATGCTCCCTATATGAGAGATTACGAGAACCTTCTCATGTATGATCGGTTGGCTAGCATTTGTAATATCGTCGCCTTCTTCGTTATCATCCTTGCCTTTCTTCTTATTCCGCCCTCGCCGCCCTCTTTTCGCCCTACCCCCTTTTCCACCTCCATTAGCTGCAGTATCCAGATCTTCCGCATCCTCCCCACCTCCTTCGCCATCTTCTCCATCCCACCAACCCCTCTGACGCTTAACACCTTTAACAACCAAAAACTGATCAACGGTTTCCCAGATTCTGAGTTCGTGTTTGCATTTCCCGCTCATCCAATCCCAGACTTTGAGGACAGGATCTCCACCTCCGGAAATAAGCAAAGACGGTGCGGAAGCCGGTATATGAATTGAAGATACGAACCTGGACGATCATTTAGCATTTACAAGGTACCAAGCCCAAGAACCAATACTCACTTTAGATGGCCTAGGCAGAACATCTCAATGATGTATCCCTTCGGGAATCTACTCACTCTAATATGTTCGTCACGATCGGCGGTGATAATGAATTTTTCATCGTTCGTTAAGAGGAATCCATTGACCGGCGACGTGTGTCCAAGAATGAGCGTTCCTCCAGAAGGGTTTTCATGAGAAGAGATTGTTTCTCTTTCTTTCTCCTTGCCTTTATCTTTTGATTCAGCCTCGGAAGGAAGAGGTGGGTCATAGGCGAAGGGATAGCTATGATAGATAAGCGGAAGGTAAGTGGGTTTGACGCGACGAAAAAGAAGACATAGAAGAACCTGAAAACATCTCCGAATTTATCGGATACTACTAGAGTCTGGGAGTCCGCAGAGAAGGCAAGAGCGGTAGGTCTTTTTGGTAGGTCTCTAGAGGGTGTGCACGTTAATAAACGGACACTAATAGGTAACGAAACTCGCGCCTTTGATTCAAAAGTTTCAGTGACTCAATCTGCCACAGTTTCAGTAGCTTATCCTCTCCAGCCGTGAGGAGGTATTGAAATGACCTATCAATGGCCGCACATCTAATGAGTCCTGATTTTAATACAGCCTCCTGTTCTGGGCCGTTAAAAGTAGTGGTAGAGAAGATAAGTTCTCCACTTCTAGAAACCCATTGATTGAGGAAAATCTGCGGATTGGAAGAAATTTTGTTTGCGTACGTATTGTCAATAACATGAATATGAGATCCGGTAATATCGATTGTCCTTGTTGGACCTAAGAACAGGTTCGAATGTGGATAGGTGTTGACTGACATTTTCGCCGAGGACGGTGTGGAGGAGAACACTGATATCGTCGGCGGCTATATACGTTATCTTATCTTATCCACTAGTTCGATCACGAGTACAAGTTTGATGGTTTTACTGTGTTACTGTGTTACTGTGTACCAGTCTACACCAGTTCACACCTTTTTACACCTCAGGCTGACATAAAATGAGCCTCCAGACTTCAAGGCCTCAACTTGAACCACTACGCCAATGTCCCCAATTTTTCTTTTGCCCAACGAAGTTTTGCTTCTCATATTCGATATAAACGCCTCTCATGGGTTCTGGTCTCCCCTTCGCACAATGTCAAATTGTGTCATGGGACCCAATGACTCTGAGCCCTTAGTGATCACCATTCGAACCTCGCATGTATGCCAGGTATGGCGACAAGTTTCCCTCAATTCTCCTTCACTCTGGAGAAAACTTGTCAATCTCAATCTTCTCTACGACCGTCCCGACCTCCTGAATGAACTGATTCTCAGAACGCGCAATGCGCCTCTCTGGGTCAAGGGGACGGAGTCGGTGCTCTATACAACAACCTCAACTCGTCGCCTCCAAAACACTCTTCTTGTTCCCTTTGTTCAAAAACATTGGGGGCGAATGTACAACCTCAGACTCTCACTTAACAGCACAGACCTATACCAGGGAATGTGGACAGTAATCTCGCGACATGCGCCGCAGCTGCGTAATATCGAGATAGATAGATCGGTGTTAAGGGGGCAAGCTCCTCAACGTTGGGGGTCCGTTAAACACTTGATGGGGCAGCAACAGCTATTTGCGGACTCTGCTCCCTTTTTACGTTCTTTCAGTTGTGCCCCCTTCCCAATACATCCGGCAGCCTCTTGGATACCACAACTCGTCGACTTTCATTTAGATCATTATCCCTTCCCAGTACCACACGGTATACTTTCTGCTCTCCTTCGCATGTCAGGACTACAAGAACTTCGATTCATTCTGAAGGAATCCACGCCCCAGTTGGAGAAAATTCTCGAAACACCAAATATTGTTGCGTTCAATGACCTTCAAGATGTAGTCTTCGACGCCGAAGCCAGCGTATGTCAATGGTTTCTGACACACTTAAAGGCTTCTAAACGACTTCAAGCCTTGAGACTGCTCGTCCAGCACGCTACCTTTGAAGCCATACAAGCCGTGCTCAGCCAATTCACAAATATGATTGTACGCTCCCTTGCAGTCTCCGATTTACGCCTACGATTTGTACGCATGATGTTCAGCAGAAGGGGGATTGAGCTCTACTTGACCTCGAATATTGTCTACTCAAAAGAAGCAGCTCCAAACGAAGTTCTCTTCAGCATCAAAACGTTATCCCTTGCAGGCAAACGTCCGTTAGATATCTCAAGCTTCGCCCTCCCACCCTTACCATTCGTCACACATTTGTCACTCGACATCTTGACTTTAATTCGATCCAAACGCCTTCCAGCAGATCTTACGGGTTTAATGAAGAGCTTTATAACTGTGACCAACATCAGTGCGCCTAGTTATACCATCTCACTCTTATTCCAACATGGAGCAGCACTATTACCATCCCTCCAAGTTATCAAGCAGACTGACAAAAAGCACTTGTCGGAGGATGTTATCACGGAATTTGGGCTTAAAAGAATTGCTTGCGGTTATCAACCAGTTCAAGTATTAGTTGAACCCCTTGAAAATTAGTCAGACTCACGCTGGCAGTGTATTTACTATGTAGCAGCTGAAGGCTTTAAAAATCTAGAGGGATATTAGATAGCATAAATCAATTATGGCCTGATGGAAGGATTCTCTAACGGCTGCAACTTGCAACCCTGTTTCGTCAATTTTAGCTGTTCTTTTTTTACAGCCGCATCTGAATCGTTGGGCACTGAGCCCAACCTCCGATTCTCAGCAAGTTAGTTGACCCTTCTCGAATTACGCCTTGGACGCATCACGTCCTCGGGTGCTTGGCAGCCTTTAGCAGCCCAGAGTTTGATCTTTCTTATCTTATCATGGTTGACTAATCCTAATCCTCAGCCTGCAACTCCAAGCTGAACTTGAACCACGACGCCGATGTCGTCTATCTGTTTTATGCCCGACGACATTTGCTTCTTATATTCGATATAAATGCCTCCCATCTGACTCCTCTCAGCGATTTATCAAGTCGTTCGATGACTCCGTCTAGTCCAGTATTGATGACCATTCGAACTTCACGCACTTGTAGAGTGTGGCGGCAGCTTTTACTTGGTTCTCCTTCAATCTGGGGAAAACTCATCAACCTCAATTCTCTCTACTTTTCTTCCGACTTGCAAAACGAACTGATTCGTAGGACGCGCAATGCGCCACTCTGGACGACGGGGTCGGAATTGGTGTATCATCGAGGTTCAGCTACTTGGCGCCAAAACACTCTTCTAGTGCCTTTTGTTCAACAGCATTGGAGGAGAGTTTACTCTCTTAGACTGTCGCTTAACTTGAACAGCTGGGACCTATATGAAGGATTATGGGCGGCAATTTCGCAAGTGGCTCCCAGCTGCGTCATGTCGAGATATATTTTCCGTCATATGAGTCATTGCTCAAGGAAGAAGTGTTATTTGCAGGCTCTGCCCCGCTCTTCAATTCTTTCAGTTGCGCTCTCTTTGCTATCAACCCCTCAGCCCCTTGGATACAGCAACTCCTTTCATTTTCATTCGCGAGCGGCTCATTATCCCTTCCCTACACCGCAGGATATTGTTTCTACACTCTTTCGTGCGACTAGTCTGGAAGTGCTTCGATTTTCCATGAATGCATCCACGCCTCAATTGGCCAGGCGCCAGGTCCTGTCACTACCTTCTACAAACTTCGTGATGTTATTGATTTCCATTCAAGTCCAGATAAACATTGGTCGGAAGAGGCAGTTCCGAATGAAGTCCTATATCGATTAAGGATATTTCCTCCTACGGAACATCAGTCAGATCTCCCTAGCTTCGACCTCCCCTCCGTGTCATTAGTCACACATCTGTCGCTAAATATTTTGAGCTCATTTATATCCGAGCACCTACCCAAATATCTTGGAGATTTGATGAAGAGCTTCATTTCCGTAAAGAATATCAGTGGGCCTGGCCATATCATCTTGATCCTACTCAAAAAAGGGGCTCCACTTTTGCCTGCGCTGGAGGTTATCCAGCAGACGACCAAAGAAAGCATTTCACAAAATGTCATTACAGAATTTGGATTTAGAAGGAGTTCTTATGGCTACGGTGCCGTTCAAATAAGACCTCTCCCTGTTTGAAGACCTTGGCAAGAAAAAGACACTGTTCTCGATCCTCGTGTTCTGGTTATTCATGATATTTAGCAGTATTCCGAGCTGTATGATCCGTTTTTAGTGCCAGCAAAAATGCCTTGTGTTGAGATTCATCAAAGTAAGTTCCGAAATGAAGAAATTTTGCAAAAAGCAAGGTTAGCCCCTGTCCGTATTTCGCCCACACGTGATGGTATATAAAGTGAATCCATCAAGTCCTCCTTTCTTCCGTCATGGCTGCCACGGTTGCTCGTCCTCGCCTATCTGCTCGCCGGGGGTCCAATGCTGCGCCTGATCCATTCAACGCGCATGCGAATGTAAACCTGAATCCAAACAGGTCTTCGTCTAGTGTATTGACCATCGTGAGGGTTCCATCCAGTACACCAGCTTCAACCCCAACAGCCCATGAGCCACCGAGTTCTCCGGCTTTGTCTAGAAGGGGGCAGCTTCATCACAGACGAGTTGGCTCGGGTAACTCCACGTCGTCTGAGCATGGCCAGGCTGCTCCACCTCCAGGGCGACTTTCTTTCGCATTCTCGTCTTTTGGAGGCTCTAATCCGCGCCCATCGTCACCTACAACAGCGGGTCCATCGAGCCCAACTTCGTCTCCTCGTTTGAGACCTTCTTCTCCGCATCAATCCGCATCCTCTTTCAGTAGCAAACCCCGCTTGACACCAGATCAGCTCGTTGATCTCGCCAGACAAGCGACACGAGCTCATGCCCAGGGTCATACGCCTGCCACTTCGCCTGGTATAGGTGCTCATCATTCTCCCGTACAGAAGACACAACCTCTACCAGCTGCAGAGGCTGCCACATTTACACCACTCCCTTTCGACATCTACCTTCCATTCATCGATCGCCCATCCGAGGTAGCTTCACTCATCACCTCTCCACCTGATGCCAAACTCTTCACCCTACTCGCTCAGACCTTCCGGGGTCGGGGTACACCTTCAGTAGACTCTCCCAATCCAATGGAATCGGACAAACTTGTTGATTTACCTCGCGATCCAATTCATTGGACTTACAACCAACTCATCTACCACTTGACAAGAATAGATCGTGATATTGTCCCAGACTTCATTTGGGCAATCGCTGCCAGAAAATGCATCTTGTCACACTCCGAGCTTATCTGGGAACGGATCAAAGGTGCTCTCGGAGTTCCTCCCGAATTGGATGTTGACTACGATTTCTTGGAGGACGATGAAGAGAGCCCCGATATTGGCGGGCATGCACAATTGGAAGCAAGCGGCGAGGACTGGGAGCAGGCGATCATGGACTCGCCCGTATACTCAAGGGTCAAGCAAAGTCCGGAGCGGTCCACATCTGTAGGCATCGAGGATAAGCTCGGGGGGTTGCAGGGTAGTATTTCAGTCAATACCATTGCACCGACTCCTCAAAATACTTTGGATGATCTAAATATGGGTGGTTTGGTGATGTCCCCCATGGTTGACGGATATCAAGACGAAGACGAAGCCTTTGTGAGCATTGAACCGCTCATCTCACCGCCTCTGAATGCCTTCAACTCGGCATCCTCTTCGAACCCACCCCCGCTTTCATTACCTGGTGCACACAGCGTAGATGGTCTAGGAGATATTGCCGAAGGCGCTGAAGAAGAAGAGGAGGAGGAGGACAACGACGTTACAAAAAATGCCCCCAAAGAAGAAGCAAACGAAGCTGAAGATCCAGATCTAATACTCCCTTCTCAGATTCACGGCTTGAGGATCGCCACAGGACCAATACATGCTACCTCCCCTTCCATGGGCGCGTCTCATTCTAGCGCCACCACACCCGCTGTCGACGCCTCGAGCCCACCAACTGAAATGCGAGGACTACCCTCTCGGACTCATTCGCGAACTTCGTCCTTTTCCTCAATCGGCCCTTTCCAGCGATCAGAAAGCACCGGTAATCTCTCAAATTCATGGACGGCCGCTGCAAATGCCTCCTATGCTGCCAGCGTGTTTGGAGGAAGCGAGGCAGGTGATAGTAGTTCGGGATTGGACTACATGAGCGACGGAGATCGTCCAGCTGGAAACCCGCTCTTCGTGAGCAACTTTGCGAGGTTGAACCATGTCCCCAGTATCAGAGCCAAGTAAGTTTTCTCTCTTTCTCATATTGGGACAATATTAAAAGAGAGTTCGTGAACAGTAACCCGTCAACTCGTCCTCCTCACTACGTTCCCCATGCGCGATACATTAGTACGGCACCGTTCCATGGACCCAGTTTAGCTAATCGGCCCGGAAAAGTGAGGGCGTACTCTCATGGAAATAGTACACACGGGCTGCATCGACCTGGGAATGCGAAAAGACAGAGCTGGGGTGCGGTAGATGCAGAAGAAGTTGGTCAGGCAAAAAATCAAACGGATGGCAGGGCATCGATCGAAACGTAGTGGGTTGGTGTTGTTGGACGATTCTACACCGGGCTGGAGGATCAAAGCTTTTCAAAAAATCAGGACTCGACTTCTAAACGCATAATGATACACGGAGCATCTGCTATGTACCTTGCTTTGAAAAAATGTTGTTTCTCAGTTATTTCCCTTTGGTTTGACAGAGTTCTGCTGATTTTTGCGAGGACGGGCTGGATTCTCGAAAATATTAATATTGGGGTATGTATGATGTTTAACATCCTACAACCAGCTGCGGGAGACCAGACTTCTGAACCCTCGTCTGTTAATGTAACTGGTTCTATTTGTTTGAGTGGATGCTGGCTGGGCTGCATGCACGTCCCCTTGTGCCACCGCTGCAGCCTCCCCGTCTAACTCGTCAAGACCGACAACGTCCAAGTCATCCCCATCGTCTCGGATATCTAGATAGACTAATTAGGACCCCATTGCAGAAAGCACGAAAGAAGATCGCACCACATTCGAACCCAGCTACGATCTGGATCTCTGCTCTTTCCCAGCCGCAACCCTCTAGATCATTGGCTTGCAGCTCCCATTCATGGAGAACATCATAAAAATAAGTCGTGAAAGCGACCCTTGAATCAACCGACCAAATAGATTCCTCAGTAGGTCCCTTCTGGTTGTAGACAGCCATGACCTTTAACTGCTTGCAAGCCGATAGTATTTTGAGCAAAGACACGTTGGTTAGTTGGCCTTCGTGTACGTTGAGGGCGAGGTGGGTAAGCGAAGGTAGCTTTTCAAAACACAAGACATCTGGATCTTCATCGTAGTCCCAATAGACGAGACTGAGATGGGTGAGCTCATGAAGCCATGCAGGCTGGTCGACGTCAACAAAAAGTGAGTCAAAGTGCCTCACTTCAATGTCCAAGCGGCGGAGTGGAAAAGAAGACAGAAGAGGAACAATGCTCCGTCCAGGATATGTTGAATAGTAGTCTATCCAGAAAGCCAGGTTGATGACGTTATTACAGAGTGAAAGAATAAGCTCTGCATCACTAGATGAAGTATAATGTGGCAAGCAGAGCTTTCTGACGTGTTGGGTAAAAAAAGTTGGCGAATCGTGACGGGACTGAATGGTCTTGAGAAATAAGGTGGTGTTAGATTTTAATGATATCGTGTTGTACAGGCATGGCAAAATCCTAGAAACGGTTGGAAGAGCGCCATCGTGATCTATCGTGACCACGTACCAGTCGTAGAACCGCTGTGCGACCAGCATCAAGCATGCTATGCTCCTAAGACAATTTCGCCTCGAGTCATTCCTGAATGAATCCACAGCAAAGATAAAAATTTCCCGTTGAAGCTCATTCGGGAGTAGGGCGAGGGTCATAGCTGTCGATCCATCAGCGCTCCCGTTGTCGGAAGCTAGTTTAATCTTGATATCAGAGAGTGCAGAAAGATAGGAGATTTACAGACCTCGAGCCTGTTCAACACCGCTAGTATGTTCCTCCTTTGGAATTGTAGAAGTTTGATTTGCGGTAGGTTGGCCATTCTTCTTGATGCCCACTCTAGATTTCGAGACTGAACGAGGACGCCGCCAAGGGCGCAGGTGTGAGAAAAGGGGTAGGCAACCTGGCATATCAAGAACCTGAAATTTGAAGAAAGAAGAGCACAGAAAAGTCCAGAGATAACATGCGAAGGGTCTTGAATTAAGTAGTCACAGCCAATTAGTGATTCGCGCTGATCATAACAGCATTTGCACATTGTTCACACATGCTTTGGCGCCTAAATACTAGAAAACAGTGCTAAGCACCGCAATGCATGACAGCGGCTCTAGGGCATAACTCACTATTCGATACCATGTTTATGAACATCGGAAGCTTATGACATTCATACATTTGAGGGGAGCTGTAGAATCAAGCTCTTCTGCAGGTTTTTCGTAACCAATTCTCTCGTCTCGGTCAAAATCCAGCTCCCTTGTGGCTTGGTCGTGGGGCATAGTTTACTATTTTTGGTATTTCGCACACCGCTTCGAGGAATTTACATGCATCGCATCTCCATCTGTCATTCTATACTCTACTCACTAGCTTTTTTAGGGTTTGAAAAGCAGTGCTCATTGGCTTGTTGAACTAGTCTATACATCGAGGGCGCTGCCGGCGCTGCGGAAGGGTGTCCCTACTTGTAACTCGATGCATGGCATTCAAAGCCATGAGCAGGATGCTTCTTTTTTAAGGTGGTTGTTGTATAAAATGGATGGAGGCTAGATGTAAGTAGTTACATCCTCCGATGTCGACAGATTTACACTGGTATGTAGGCACTTTTGGGCCGTGAGCCCAAACCATTCTAGAAAGCAAACTAATTAGCTACGCATTATAAAGCAGTTAAAGAATCGAATTTCTTGCCTTCTGATAGATTTTCTCAACACACTTCATTGTTGCAACACTATCTTCCTTCGACACCCAAGCCTTTGGTTCCCTTCCTCTGACCTTGTCAACGAAACTTTCCAGCTGATACATGTACGTTGTTCGCCACTCTTCCCTTTCGCCGAATCTGTTTTTATACACTTTCTCCGTGCTAATTGGACCTCCCCGAATGTTGACAGTAATATTATGATAGAGTGTGGGCATCACATAGTTGTCTATCTCCACTGATCCAAGTACACCTTCGGCTTTGAAGCTCATGTCCAAAGTCGGAATAAGGCCATATCTTAATGGTCGGGCTAAGTCAACTTCGAGATTACCTTTTATCCCATCCGACAGGGTGAGCGTCGCAGTTGCTGTTCGATCGATGTTCGAAGCGTAGCTTTCGGGTTTATTTTTTGGTGCGTAAAGTTCGGTAGTGGCGTCCGTAACCTCTACGCTTCTTGAAGAAGTCATGTACTGGATGCAATTCACAGTGTACACTGCTATTCGTTTAGAGCAAAGTAAAAAAACTTATCAACAAATCACTTTACCTCCCATGTCCATCAAAGCGCCGCCGCCAAGCGCGAAATCATAGCGAATATCTCCTTCGGCGGTAATTCCCTTCGGAACAATCAACTTCGCGGTTACCGTTTTGAGTTTACCAATGGTTTTGCTCTCGATGATTTCTTTAACTCTTAGCACGGCGGGGTGAAAGCGATAGTGGTACGCATCCATCATCACCAATCCTTTTTGTTCGGCTAGATCAAACATAGACGCAGTATCCTCAGCTGTATTAGCCGACGGTTTCTCGTTGAGAACATGCTTTCCTGCAGCTAGAGCCTTCATGGTCCATTCGTGGTGCAAGGCGTTCGGAAGCTACAGTGTAAGCATTGTTAGCTGTATTCATCGATAGATTAAGCGAAGAGACTGACCGGGTTGTAGACGACGTCGACGTCTTTGTCGTCTAACAGCTCCTGGTAGCTCCCATACGCCTTCTCAATCCTGTGTTTCTTGGCATATTTCTTCGCTTTATCTAGGTTTCTGGCTCCAACAGCGTACACGATGACTTCCGGATGAGTTCTCGCAGGAAGTATGAGTGCCATTGGTGCGATATTTGCCGCCCCGAGAATGCCAAATTTGAGAGGTGAAAGGGAAGTCTCTTTGGGAACCGTTGGAGGATTGACGATCTAAAAAAGTATTGTTAGTTAGTGAGGGTCTATGGTTGAGAATATACCCTATAAAATCGTGTTATGATAGACATTATGAAGTTTTGTGAGCTGATTGTTGCTTCGATACGACTAGTCGAAGGATGCCATTCGCGAACCCATGCTGGTTTGTTATATACTAGCATGCTACCCCGTGCTTCGCACGGATTTTTTTTTGATATTTGCGTACTCTCGTCTATAGCAGATAGGCCCTTGAGACCTGCTTGATTACAAAGCCTTCCCTTTCAGTGGTAGTTTTGGAAGTCGCTCGTCGCCAACCTTCGGTTGACTCCTCACGACTGGGTGTCCCGGCGAGTAGAATGAAAGCTACATCAGCTGACAATGCACGCAAAGCGATCGACAAACGCACGCGACAACCCCAGCTCAGGCCGAGGCACCAAAGAGCCCCGGTTGGCCCCCGTGGGTATTTCTCGTTGTCAATTGTAGTTTTGGATAGCTGTATACTTTGCCCATGAGACACGTCATGCTGCTTTCTGTATGGCTTCTTCCCGTGTCTGTGATTTAGATTGTCTCGGCGAACAATCGGATGATTTTCGCCTTTGGGACAAACCGGAGACAATCAAGGAATTCTCTCAACTGCGAATATTATGGGGTTTGTAATGTTTGCCTAGGGAAGGACTTGTCGACACACAAAAGAGAACCGTCTGCGAAGAGATCTGAGATTAGATTCAGGCTGACCATGTATAGGTTTGATACAGTTCGAAATTAGTCAAAGCCTGGTTAAGGGAGCCTTTGAGGAGTTTTATAAAGACGGTAACCAGAAGTACTTGCAGAAGAACGCATAAGCCATCACATTAATTACTTCCACTTTCCCTCTTCCTCGATCTGGACCGCTTTGTGAATCAGCTTCGCCGACCTCCACCCAAAATCAATAGCAACGACCAGCGCCCCAAGGAAGAATGGGGTATATCCTCCAAGTAAAAGCATCCTTTGATCGTTGGTAATTCCGGCCAATCCAGCTTTGATGATAGCAGGCGTAGATTCTGGAGTTTGAACGAGGTGGACGAGGCAAGCAAGGGTTGTGGTTGCAGATTGAGCGCCATAAATAGCAAGAAGAGGATAGTATGTGCGCTTGTTATAGTACAAGGCATACATAGCGATGACAAAGATTGGGGTTTGGAAGATGCTAGTAAAAGTAGCGCGCCAGATGTTAATCAAACCAATTGCCAAAAATACAAAACACGCACAACTCTAGATAGAGGAAAGTTTTGAACCAGGCAAGGTGGGCGCTATCACCAAAATTTCCTACAACACCACCGACGAGAGGGTCTCGCGACATGATGAGATAGTTCGTGAACCATCTCTTCATCGCAGTTGGGACTAGATGTTGAGGGTAAAATGGTTGTAGGTCCATGATCAGTGTTGTGGCGAGGTGACTCTATAGATCAAAACAAATAAGAGAAAGGAAGCTTCAGTAAAGCACTGAAAGTTTCTTCCTTCCATTTTTATGCGAAAATGATGACTGACAGCAAAGAACATGAAATGGAATAGGTCTGTTTTGCGCTGTGTCAGCGGCATCACTGGATTGGAGACAATTCGGGTGTTTTTGTCGCGCTTGAAGCCAGTTTCTTTCTCGTTGAGAAGTACCATTGCAAGCTCTTTTTGCGTGGTCGTCAAAAAAGTTAAGGAATGAGACGTGTCCTTGGTCAACGCATCCTCAAAATGACATTCCGTGTGCGTGTGTTTCTATTTCCGTCAATCATCGACACGCACGTGGCCGTGTTACTTGCTGGAACGAAATCTAGCTTTTCTGGTTTCGTTGAGCTGCTTACCTGCACTCTCTAGCAAGCTTTTTATTCTTATTCTGAGCTATATTTTATTTCTCGCCAGTTTACCACATTGAAATCTCAAATCAACCTGTGTCAAGTCGTACTTACCTTGGAAGAATGTCTCGCAGGGACAGCAAGGTAATCGACGTGGATGAATACTACACCCAAGTCAACGACGTTGATGCTTATGTTGCAAAGTATGAGGATCCAGATCACGAAATTCAAGAGATTGGAATCAAGGAGTACAGGCTTGCGCGCACCGGTGGTTCAAACCCACGCCCAAGGCCTGGAGTGGGTTCAAGACCTTCCATGGACGCGAATGCGCAACGACAAGAAATAAGAGATGCTCGACTTCGGCATTTGCAGCAACAAGAACAACGAGGTCAAAGTCAGCCGGCGCCTAGGAGAGAAAATGCCGTTACAATCCCTCCGCGCAGAAATGCTGGCACACCCGATCTTGCTTCGTCGCTCCGACCTGTCATTCAACAGGTGCAAGCTGTAAGCTAGCTAGATCTCCTTCCAACTCGAGAGCCTCATATATTGAAAAATTATCAAAAGGCCCGGTTGCAGAAAAGGCTCAATTATTCATCAAGCTCGGGTGCTTCCTCTTCGTCGTCCTCGGCGCCTCCTCAGAAACGCCACAGGGACCTCCGAGACTTACCAATTGCAGTGCCATATGTTCGACCTCGTACACCTCCTTCGCCGGAGATACAATTTATCGATAACTCTATTATAACAAGAAAGGTTGCCCACAAGAAAGCTGAAAACCCGACCCGAATTTCATCAAAATCGTCCTCGGACCCTCCTCGACGAGCGAGGGGCTCGCCAGAAGTTGAGATCGTGGTCGACGTTTCAAAACAAGGACGGTCGACGCGGCCTTCAAAGTTGGATTCCGAGGGATCCAGCTCAAAATCTACTGTGAATTTTGATATGCGTGACCGACCACTGCCCTCTCGCTCCGCAGGCTCAAGTGGTAGCGGCACTCCTATCGATGCAGGTCTGAGTAGATTGAGCACCAGTACCTCAAAGTCTTTTGTTGAAGGCTCTTCAAGGGCTGTGACAGAGGACGCAGACATAATTGAGCTACTGTCAAGCGACGAAGAAGTGGAGAAAGAACTCAAGATTGGTCCGCCACGTAAAGTAAGTGATGTTATATGCTTGGTCATTTTACTTCTAATCAGTATGTTGCACCTCGCAGCGTCCCCGGCTGACCGCGTCTCCAGTCAAGACGATAAGAACGCCATCGCCTCCGAGGTTGCCCACTCTCCAGATTGAGGATCTTCTTGACGCATCTAAAGATGAGGATATGGCAGACGAGGAAGACCCGAATGACTGGAATTACCCAAGAGTGGATTTAGACAATATGGATGTGGTACCAGTAAGTGTTTACGAACCGATCATCATTTCTGGCAAACCGCAACTGCTGACGATTTCTTTTTCTCAGGTTTATACACCCCAACTTCCCTTACCACAATCTGTGAGGCCCGATCAACACGACGCCGATGCCTCAGACTCCGAATACGATTTCGAATTAGATCATCCAAGGATGGATATCAATGACCCAAATCTTGTGGGTTTTCTGCCTTGCTCTTGATCTGCGATAATACTCATGCGATAAACTTGATTTCAGTGGAAGCCATTGCCTGAAAGGTCTCGACTTACTTTAGACGACACATCTTCAGATCATCACATACAAGTCGACGAGGACCGTAACGCCGACAACGAAAAAGCTCTGGTTGAACATAACCTTAAGATTCTCTCCATCACTCGACGAGTACCGTTCCCTGAGAAGGTCGAGACTTCAAGATGGTACCCTACTCCGCTAAAAAGAGCTCCAGGTCCACCCATCTACATTTGGGATCAGGTATGGTCGCCCACAACAAGAGATGTAACGTGAGCTCATAATTAATTGGTCAGATAAAAATGGCAGTGAATGTTCGTTTCACACGTCGGCCTCGAACATTGCTGGAAGACTATCCACGAAAATTGTTTCACCGACCAAGAGAACTAGATTTCAACCTGCAAAACCTCAAGTTAGGCCATTCGTTTAAGGAGAGCCCTGGAGGTTAGTCCACTTTGAATATACTTAATATCTATGGACTGAAAAATGTACCTCTGTAAGCCATTAACATGATCGTTCAACAGGGTGAATATACAGCCATAGCAAGTACGTGTAGTGGAGGATTAGCAGACGAACCTGGAGGTCAGTTGCCTTTTTCTCAGTGAATGGAGGATGGTAATTCAAGCGGTTTGTCTTTAGAAACGTCGATTGACGGTTACAACCGTCCGGGTTCACTGTTAGTATATTCCAAAGGTGTTGTGGACCAACCTTGGGGTCACCAAATGTGCAAACCTTCGTCAACCCCTTGCCCTGGCAGTGAGTCTACTTCAGCCTTTCGGTCTCTCCATTTATAAGTCACTTGGCGTAGGTATTCACAATCCAGAAGCAGATGAACAATGGATGCATTGTGAACGAGTCAAGTATTACACGGTAAACGATATCAAGTTTGATCCTCTCAGCGAAGTGTAAGCCACATCTCTACCAAGTCCATGATGTCCAATAACTCTTCGTGTAGTCCTTCTCTCGTATCGTGTGGGACGGATAAGAAAGTTCGGTTTTGGAGCCAAGATCCCGAGGCCGAGCGACTGCGTTGGGTGCATGATGAGTCTGAGACGATAGATCTTGTCAACGTGCCTCATGGTCTTGCATTCCAACCAGGCGCCAGAGTGCTCGCCATTGCGGAGAAGTACTTCAATATTACATAGACAGCTCATGTCATTAACTGACTTGTTTACCAGGAAACTGACTCTGCTTAATCAGGATGAGTGCGTGATGTTTGATATGGGGTTTACATATGGATCTGTCAGTCGAACGAAACATGTGGTAGGATCGTTCGGTTGGGGGACCGGACCCACGAATGGCCTTTTATTCGCATCGTCAGAACCACCTGAAAGAGGGCAGTTCGACGGTGTACACAAGGGGTTTGATCCGCAAGCCAACACTGTTGCTTGTACCCTTAGATGTACAGAGGCCGGAGATGCTCTCGCCGTAGACAACCAAGGCGAGTTATATTTTCTCCTACATCTCGGCATCTCAGATATTTAATTAAACCCATTTTAGGAACCATGTTGGCTCTCTGCACTCAAGCAGAGACGAATAAACATATGCTGCGTATCTTTGATGTACAACGCCGCCATTCAGAATCGATAGCCACTGTGCAAATCGTCCCATTCCAAGATCGTAACCCAGATGAAGAGTTTGAGGGAGAAATCAATATGGTGTCTTTCAGTCCAGATGCGATGTACCTGGCGCTTGCACGAAATGACAACCATACCCACCTCTATGATCGGCGGATGCTCGAACGAGGGCCAGTTTTCGACTACAGCCACGTTGGAAATGATAAGACTGCTTCGAGGAAAGAAGTATATGGGATTGTGGAAGCGAAATGGGTTCAAAGCCTCTCCAAAAGACGCATGGTACTCGTTACCGGGGGTGAAGACGGTAAGCCTACAGATATTTGTAATCATGGATTTATCTGAGTTCTGTTTGGGCCAAGGTTGTGTGCGCACATGGGATCCTTCGATAGCTGCAACGGACTCCAAGAATGGCAAAATTCTGGCCGAGGTAGCCTCTGACATTGCGCAATTCTCGGTAGGTGATCCGTTTGCCGGGGAGCACAAACTTGTTGTGTGAGCATCTTTGAATTTATTGAATGTTTTGAACCGTCTTCTCAATTCTTCCTATTTCCAGCGGGGATGCTTGTGGGCGAATATCTATTTTTGATAATCTAGTCATGTAAATTCTCTTTTGGGTGACTGGCTAATGAATAATATCTATGTATTTTAGCTGATATGCCATCCCATGGCTGGCTTGGTTCTCTCGAGGTGTCGTGCCAAACACAAGTGAATATGGCCCGCGTCCTAGGCCGCCAGGTGCTCTGCTCGAAGCCATACTCGAAGGATGACCCTCCCTGGCCTTAGAAACTAAGCACAGTGCAGTTAACCAGATGTCAAGTCCAGTGACAAAAATGTGATCAGGTTGAATGGAAAGTGATTAACCGAGATATTTCAAGCTTAAAAACGAGACCCAGGGTTAAATGATAACTGGAGTAAGAGGCAAAATAAAGACTCACCAGATAGATGCACCTGAGAATAAACCTCGGGACGTAAAAGAGTGTAAGATATCGAAATCGATAGGTGTCGTGGTGGTGGCGATCATGAGGCGTTCCAGACGTCCGCATTGTTGAGACCCAAATAGAGTAAACACGCAGCGAGTTTGTAGAATTAACTTGATTTTCTTGGGAATCCGCGAGGATAGTGCCTCCAGTAGGCATTACCATTTAATTCAGGCTAGAAACATTTTAGTTACCGCTAAAATGCCAGGAAAGGACGTCACATGCCTGATTATTTATTGCGCTCACGTCTAGATTCACAAGCCAAGGCATTATTTAGTTCCAGTAACACAAAGCAAGAGGCCACGTACGTGTATTCGTGCACTCAAAAGCGGCGACACCTGGGCAATCTCTGATCTTGAAGGCGACTCGGTCGCCAGTGTTGTACGCGGTATTTTGCTGCCATTCATGCGAGAGAGCATCCATTGCCCAAGAGACAGATATCGAGCAAAAAAATGGAACCCAACGTTGGACGCAGTCCGAAGAGGTATAAAGTAGTAAGTCAGGTACGGGAAAAAGTCTGGGGCGTTATATACAAATTACAAATTCAGGTCGAACTTTGATGCGGCGATGCTGACGTTTGTTTCGAATGAGAACCCGGACCGTGTTTATTTACGGGTTTGAGCCAGCTTGGAGAAATGAGGAAGCTAGCATCCAAGATAAAAATGACGATTCGATTGTCAAGATCGCCAATTCATCGAAGGCGTACACCTGCGTCTTGGCTAAGAACTGAACGCCTCATCCAGATTGGTCCTTGAAAAGAAAGTTTTGCTTCCATGAAAGAAATCTTGAAAGATCGTTGAATTCCATCTCTTGTTTAGAACGAATCCTAGTGAGGTAACATTGCGCTAGTAGTTCCATGATGGTCTCTACGCTTGAAAATGGTGAACAGATGTCGCATCACCATAGAAACGTTTGCCGATTTCATTTTGTCAGGGGTTGTCAAAAACCTGTCCACGACGGAAGCTCCTGGCAGACATGGTGGAGTCTTGTAGTCATGATCTTGCCGGGAGTGATTGAACCAGCGTCCCTGAAGCCAAGGATTCGGAAGTCAGTAGCAACGACGACGACCAGGCATTATCAGGCAGTGATTTGATAGTGGCAGTACAACACCAGTTGGCCATCCAGAAACCACAGACAAATTTGATTAAACCAGCAACACACGCAGAGTTGTGCTGACTTTCAAATTCAGTGGGTCCAGGTGCAGAATCGTCGTTGCACAGCTTTGTTTTGTGATCAAAATATAAGATACGAGTCGGATCAAATTGAATTGAACAGACCCTGGGCTTGTTCGGCGGCCTACACTTTGACTTCTACTCTTTTAGGCTTCTCCGATATCCGTTCTACCATTGAACTGAAGCTAAGGGTAAATACATTATTTTCGTCGGTGGAATTCCAGCGGCATCTCTAATGCCAGTGGCTGAGCAAGAGTAACTAAAGTCGGAGAAATATCGCGGTGCAGTTCGGTAATTTGTCTGATACGATAGTCTTCTCGATAATGCAAGCGGAGTAGGATCTACAAGGCTTGATTCTGACCAACATGTCCCCAGCTGAATCGACAAATCCCTTGTTTTTAGGCTTAGATCTTTCCACTCAACAACTTAAAGCCGTAATCCTCAACAATGATTCAAAGGTCGTTTATGAGGCAGCGGTCCACTTCGATCGGGACCTACCACACCACGCGACGGTAAATGGTGCTATCAAAGGACCTGAAGAAGGAGAAGTCACTTCGCCAGTCAAAATGTGGGTAGAAGCCTTGGATCTGCTTTTCCAAAAGTTGCAAGACGGTCAAGTCGACTTTGGAGCGATTGTGGCGATTTCTGGTGCCGGACAGGTCAGCAAGTTTATTTCGTTAGAATGTATCAATCCCTTCAGTTGAAGATTTTTGCTGATTTATTTATTTGGGGGTTGAATAGCAACATGGTTCCGTGTACTGGTCTAACGAAGCGACCTCGTTGCTAGCTAGTTTAGATGCTACAAAGACTCTATCAGAGCAGCTAGTTCCTAAAGCATTTACCTATCCCAAAGCACCTATCTGGCAGGATTCTTCGACTACTGCAGATTGCAAGCGTCTAGAAGACGAGTATGGTGGTGCTCAATCTCTCGCAGATCGGACTGGTAGCCGTGCATATGAGCGTTTCACTGGAAACCAAATTTCAAGGGTGGGTATCTGTCAAAATATTGCTTGAAGGCTTCCCTCAATCAAATATTAGATACGACGTCTTTGGCCTTCCGTCTACGAGAACACTGCTCGCATCTCACTTGTATCTTCCTTCATACCATCGCTCTTTCTTGGCCGTATCGCCCCGGTCGAGATTTCCGATGCTAGCGGTATGAACCTCATGGATGTGTTGACCGGTCGATGGGACGATAAATTACTGGAGATCTGTGGCGGCCCTACTCTGCGCAGTAAGCTTGGCCCCGAACCGTCTGTAGGCGGAACAACGTTAGGGAAGATTAGTGATTGGTGGTCGAAGAAATGGGGCCTCAATCTCGGTAAGCGCCATGCGCCAAATAATTAGATCTTATGACATCTAACTCGAGCAACTAAACAGATTGCATTGTCGCTCCTTTTACTGGCGACAATCCCGCAACAGTAGTATCTCTGTCAGCACCAGGAGATGCCTTGCTGTCGCTCGGCACATCGACAACATTTCTATTGTCTGTGTCGCCTTCAGATACACCTCCCAAACGTTTTACCACATCACACCTCCTTGCGCATCCAACCGATTTCCGAGGAAAAATTGTGATGCTTTGCTACAAGAATGGGGCCCTTGCTCGAGAACACGTCAAAGACAAATACGCCAACGGGCATTGGCACAACTTTAACGAACTTGTCGAGGAAACACCACCCGGGTGTAACGGACATATGGGGTTCTACTTCCCTTTACCGGAAATCATACCTCCAAATGTCGTCGGAGAATATTTCTTCACAACGAATTTGGTCAAGACAACCGTGAAGCCGCCTCTCCCAGTTGAGAGCGTTCCGGCGTCTATCCACCCAAGGGCCATTTTGGAATCACAGTTCCTGTCGATCAAGTCAAGGGTAGCCCATATATTACCCGAGAATTCTCCACACTTACATCGACTTGTGCTGAGTGGTGGTGGATCTGCAAATCACATCTTCAGACAAATGGCTGCAGTAAGTCAAATTTCAGCTGTTCAACTAGTACTGGAACTTCTCTTAGGACATCTTCGATATGGATGTTTATGTTTCCTCGACAAAGGAAGGAGCCAGTTCCGGAGGGTCTCTTTTAGCAAAGTATGCCTGGTGGAAAAAGTTTAACCCGGAAGGGTCTTTTGAAGATATGACCGGTGGTCAGGTCATGGGCCTTACTTGTGTAGCACATCCCAGCAAGGAGACCGCAGGGATTTACGATGGCCTGATTGATGCATATGACGCATGTGAAGAGCAAGTCGTAAAGATTTGGGCGTCCAACTCAAAGTTGGGGTAAATATAATCCTGGCCTAAAGGTGATGGATGAATAGAAATTTGATTTTTAAACGACGTGTTGGGGGTGGTAATTGTCCTGAATAGTGCATCGAACAGGGGTCAGTCCGAAATTGCCATTTTATTTCGCCCTAAAGGTCGAAACGTCCACAAAAACCTGGCGACGTTACCTATTAAGTATCAATCTTCTTGCTTATTTTCCGTTTTGCTACCAATATGAATTTAAAGAAAAGCCCTGATTTCATTGCTCAAGAACCTATTGTCGAGCACAAACATTTAGATTTTTTTAAACCCTGCCTCCCTCGCGCCACCCGCTTTGTTATTACATGGAGACAATGGAGACATCGAACTTATCATAGACCCTTTAAGAATCTTCACTGAATTCTTCCGATCATAGCGCCAAATTGAGGATAGAATTCACGAGGTATACTAGTCGCTTTGAGGTGCTTTCCATGTACATTTTATTAGGATCCCATCTATTCACCAATTCACAGACAGCGATTGCTAATTCACGATTGAGAAGTTTTTCTGGCCAGTTGAAGCGTATGAAGATAGGTTTCCTGAGTTTGCTGGACCAAGCACCCAAATGATATGAAAAATCGGGAGCCGGGGTATCCAGCTGACAACTGGTATTCGCTGAAACTTGTACAAGTGCATGGCTTCGACATATGGGAGCGTGTGGTCGTGACTCAACCAAGCGACACTCATAACGATACCAGCGGTTTGGAAAATGATGTGGTGTTTGCCGGAATGTGTGAAGAAGAGGGAGAGCTTTATAATGCCGGCGTCAATATCATGCTCCGTAAAAGGGGAGGGCGTTAGGCCTGGTTGAAACGCCTCTGGGTATTATGCTCTCTGGATGCTCTAGCAAGTCGAGGATAACAACAGAGTGTAGCTGGGCAATCAAATCCTTGAGTTAGGAAGAAGACGTATTGAGAGATAAAAATATCAGGAAACTAATGGTAAAAAATATATCGGAACTTACAATTCCATCGTCGACCCCGATGTGCGTTCTAAGAGCCGTGTCGGGGTCATTCGAAAGGGCCCAATCAAAAACATCTATGTAGTCACCAAAGTTCAAGAGTGGGGGCGAATCAGAGGGTATGAAGCGAGATGTGATCCACGGAGTTCAAACGAAACTACCGTAGTGTCTACAAAGC
Organism: Crepidotus variabilis; assembly: GCA_015657495.1. Classification (NCBI taxonomy): domain Eukaryota; kingdom Fungi; phylum Basidiomycota; class Agaricomycetes; order Agaricales; family Crepidotaceae; genus Crepidotus; species Crepidotus variabilis. The sequence goes on along the minus strand of MU157885.1, from coordinate 71,638 downwards.
CTGGATGGAAAGTGGAAAGAGAGACAATGTCGAAGCCAGTGGCATCATGTCGAGCGTCAATAGCTCGATACACGTCGATACGGGGGCGAAGGTCTTCTTTCGCGCTCCTCCAGTCTAAATCAACAGCTTTGGTGAAGGTTGCGACTCTGAAAGAAAGCAACGCCGAGTTTCCTCTACGGATATTTGATTGTAAATCCAGCAGTGTTGAAGGGACAGGGAATGAGTGGAGTTGGAGTTGTCGAAGACTCAGTACTTCCAGCCAGGTCACTTCCTTCTGATCAGTACCTCTGTCAGCAGTTTCGTAGGAAGAGACATTAGGGAAGGTGCGGAGTGCGGAGTAGCAGCCTCCAAAGTGCAAAACTTGAAATCCGTCAAACTATTTTCAGATAAATGGCTCAAGAGATGATCTTGCATGTTGCGTTAGGCGACCTCTTGCTAAAGTATCAGCGGCCTTTTTGAAGGCCATTTTTCGTTTGGATTTTTTTATTGGTAGTAAGATGAGTGGAGGAGCAAAGAGAGCGTAGAACATGTTTCGTATGCCATAGGGTGGGCGAAAGCCTAAATGGGTACTTTGGGAAAGTCCCACGAGCTACCCATTCACTGCTTCGAAGATTTGAAAGTTCGAAACGTCCCCAGAAACCCGGCGAAGTTATCAGGTACATTTATCTTCAACCGCTCTTTATGTGTTGCTGAAATAATATAAATTTACAGAGACTATCACTGTAAATGTTGATTTTATACTGCTCAAGACCTCGTTGTCGAACACAAAAATTTAGATTTCATCTGTTCTGGGGTAAAGGCTCGGCTCCTTCACGCCACCTGCTTAGAAATTACATGGATCGACCAGAGGAATCTAACTTACCACTCGCGCGTAAGCGGACCCTTGAGGAATCTTCGGATGATCTACCAATTCCCTCTTCTTCGAAACTGCCCAGAGTCTCCGAACCTTTGGTCGAAAATGTCGAAACCGAAGACAAAGACCGCTCTCCAGAATCGCAACATTCTATTCGCCCAGCTGATACTCCCGAAACTGGAAAGAAGCATCAAGAAAGTCAAAAACGACGCGGCAAAGGTCGAAAAGGCAGGGTAGAGGCTCCCAGAGAGCCACAGCTGGATGAGGATGGACACTTGATTCCCAAGGCATTACGATATCCAAAACGTATGTGCGCCCTTCTTATTGGCTTCTGTGGCTCAGGTTACAACGGAATGCAAATGTACTGTCTTTGTTCATCTCCATTCTATCTTCGTGTGACTACTAACCATATATATTACAAGCCAGCCAGAGGGCGAAAGGACAAAACACATTAAGACTATTGAAGGAGTGTTGTTTAACGCGCTCGTGAAAATTGGTGCTATCTCTCAAGATAATGCCGATAATCCGACCAAAGTGTGCATCCCATCTTCGTGCTGCAAATGCCTAGACTAAATGTTCTCTCCATTAGGTTGGCCTTGCCCGTGCGGCTAGGACGGACGCAGGTGTTCATGCAGCTGGTAACCTTGTCTCTTTGAAGATGATCCTCACAATACCTGGAGTGGATGACATTGTCGCTCGTGTCAACGAAGAGTTACCACCAGAGATCAGACTTTGGGGATATGCAAGAACCCAAAATTCATTCAATGCACGGACGTAAGTACTTTTTCAATTCAATCCAATCCAAAACTCATGGCTATTATCTTATCTGGTTCCAGAATTTGTGAGAGTCGAAAATACACATACTACTTCCCGTCGTACATGTTGATTCCTCCAAGGCCTGGAGCTGGCTTTACGGAGAAATGGTGTGCAAATGGGGGTGACATGAAAATTCTGCCAGCGAGCTCTTTCTGGCACGATCACATTTTGGGATCCAAAGAGGAAGACCTTGCTAGGAAACGGTCCTGGCGAATCGGCTCTCCACAAATGGAAACTCTCAGAACTTTCGCCGGTACTTATGAGGGCACCCATAACTTCCACAATTTTACAGTCGGCCGTGAATTCAAGGATCGAAGCAATATGCGTTACATGAAGAAGATCCAGATCGCAGATCCTGTAGTTCATGGGGAAACTGAGTGGATTAGCGTTCTCTTTCATGGCCAAAGCTTTATGTTACATCAAGTTAGTGGTATCCAATACATGAATCCGAAAATTTGCTAATCATCTATTTAGATTGTGAGCCTGCCTTATCCTTTTGAGTCCCAATCTAACAACCAAACAAGCGTAAAATGATGTCTGTGCTTGTTCTCGGAGCTAGGATGGGCACATCTATTCGGGTTTTGCCTGAAGTATGTATATTAAATAACCGAAGGGCATTGACTGACTCAAACATAGTTATTTGGTCAAAGAAGTGTATTCGTTCCCAAAATGCCAGCTCTTGGTCTCTTGCTGGAAGAACCTCTGTTCGACTCATATAATCAGAGAATGACAGTAATTAACGAGAAGCTCAAGCCCACGGATGCGGATTATCGACCACCAATCGACTTTGAACAGTACCGAGATAGTATAGAGGCCTTCAAAACTCGCTTCATTCATAAAACGATGCGTGAAGTAGAAGATCGCGATGGGCTGTACGTTGCAATCGCATAAGCTCGTAATTTGTTGATTCACGAGTACTTCATAGGTTCGACGCCTGGTTACGCTCGGTTGATGCATATTCTGGAAGCGACCTCCTCTATCTAAGCCCATCAGGCGCTGTTCCAGACAACGCCGTGATAGTCAAAGGCAGACAGCGCGATAAGCCATTTCGTGAACGGAGGGTTTTCGATACTACGAGTTTTACTGCCCAACAGGAAGTTAGACAACAACTCGAGGAGGACGAGGAGGATTTGGAAGATGATTCACCCCTCAACAAACGACAACTAGAGGAGACAGAAGGGTAGCTCGTGTATCAATGATGCTTAACTTCTATGTAACCTACACTTATCTCTGGGTTGCTCTTGTTCGTGCTACAGTACTGGATACGGTGGTTAAAGTTAGTCAACTCTGACTTGACGTTTAAACTGTGTAATCAAGTATGCCGTATGGCTGAAGCCCCGTAGCTAAGAATCTGTGCTCCAACTCTAGATATCCACACGATTGTGCAGAGCAGGAGCCATGAAAGTGCAGTGCTGATCCGAAGGCGGGGTACTAACGCCAACAAACACGTCGACCACAGCTGTCTATCTTTATCCACCTACCACATTCTGTGGCCTCAACACGGAGAAAGACTTCTCCTATATCCCTTTTCATCACATACGCGCTCATTATCTTTTGGTTCGGCCTGGCTCTAGCCCTGAAAGAAGGTTTACACGGGATCGTGGTGACCGGCACGTTGGCCTCGCGTAGGAAGAGTTCCAGACAAACTGGACTGAAAAAGAACGCTGGCTTCTTGGTTCCGGTCGCAAGTATCTTCCTCGAGCTCAGCCAATCTTGGTAGCAGCACTCGTATTCCTCGAGAAGAATATATCCCGGCAGACAAACGCAGTAACAACCGCACCCAAAACGACTATTTATCGCACGCGAAAGCCAGCTACACAGACGACGATCGGGACGAAGCATACGAAATGGTGCAGACATATGGCACTGTTACTCAACAGCAATCGCACTTGGACCATGAAGTGGACCCTTCAGTCGCGGACGAGTCAAGCACGCTGCTAGGTGGCCCGGTAACAAAGGCATTACCGGATGGACATGCAACAATATTTAGCTCAATTAGCAACCTGCTGAATACAATCGTCGGGAGTGGTAAGTCCTTGTCTCATCTTAAGACAGAGACGTCTCAATTGAAATGATTCAATTCGATCATCAGGCATGTTGACGTTTCCTCTGGTGAGTGACCAACGTCAATGCGGTATTACGCTCTCCAAACTTACATTTTCATTCTTTCTCAAGGCGTTCGCGTCTGCGGGAATAGTACCTGGCATGCTAACATGCGTTTTCTCTGGAGCCGTTGCATCGTTCGGACTATACTTGCTTTCCCTCTGCGCTACCAAGACGTCGCATCGTCGTGCTTCATTTCACGCTGTTTCGCAACTCACATTCCCGGGTGCAGCTATCTTCTTTGATGCAGCTATTGCTGTTAAATGCTTTGGGGTCTCAATCAGGTTTGTCTGTTAACGGTACTGTTCACTATTAATTCTGATTTAACGCCCCTTCTCAAGCTACCTGATCATCATCAAAGCACTCATGCCGAATGTTGTTGCTTCTATCTTTCATGACCTTACATCTCCGGATACCAACCCTCCCGATTGGGCACTCAACGGACGTGTCTGGCTCATGTTATTTATGCTCATTCTCGCTCCACTATCGTTCTTAAGGCATCTTAATAACTTAAGGCACACAAGCTACATTGCCCTCTTCTCGATCGGTATGTTTTCTCTTGTCAATGCGAGCCTAGACTAACATGCTGTTCATTTGAATAGCCTACCTCATCATTATAGTTATAACATGCTATTTCTGGCCACTCAAGGGCATGCCCTCCAGTGGTGAGGTTCGGTGGATTCACTTCACACCGGGCTTCGTGAGCACCTTCCCCGTACAGGTGTTTGCATTTACGTGCTCTCAGAACGTATGTCCTATCTTTGTTTTTGCATTCCCCCTGTCCTGGTCTTGCTTCCATTCTACCTCTAAGCTTCAACCCCATCACGAAGCTTTATTTTCATCGGATAGTTGCTAACAAACACTGTTCTCTGCAGCTTTTCCCAATTTATAATGAGCTGAAGAGCAACACACAAGGAAGGATGAATACAATTATTGGAGGATCCATTGGAACAGCGACACTCACTTATCTCATAATTGCCGTGTTTGGATATCTTACTTTCGGTTCTCAGGTGAGCTATCCACGACAAATAAAATGGCAGACGTAGGAGTAGCATTGATCCATTCTCGTCGGAATCCATTTCCTTCTTGGCTATTCCGCATCCGTGTTTTCGTGGAATGTTATAACTCGACTAATACCCACTGAATCTCACAGGTTGAAGCAAATATCATTGCCATGTACCCTTCAACCTCGCTATTTATTGCGATTGGACAGCTGGCGATTGTGATTTTGGTGATGTTTTCATACCCCCTGCAAGTGCATCCTTGCCGACATTGTTTGGACAAAGTGTTTCACCCGGAACACCTGGCTGAGGCTATAAAGGCGACTGAGGCCGAAGCAGAGAATGACGAGGTGGAACTTGGAGGCGATGAACATGGACACCACCAAGGACTTTCACCATTTAAACACTTTGTGTTTACAACATGCATTGTCGCAACGGGATTCTTGACAGCATACTTTGTTAATGATCTACAATTGGGTAGGCGTGTGTTGTGGCGTCGTTCGATCGCTTTTTAACTGATCCATTTTGGTCTAGTGCTTTCCTTTGTCGGTGCTACCGGCTCAACCTCGATTTCGTTCATCCTACCTGGCCTTTTTTTCTGGAAGGTAGCCGTTCTCGCCGATTGACCTTTCAAGATAGTTGTTGAGAACTGACCCCTTTTTTGTCTTTTATAGCTGACGAAAAATGATCCCAACACCAGCAAGACAATGAACTGGTCGGCCTTGGCTCTAATGATTTATGGCATGTGTGTTTGCGTGTTCTGGTATGTTTTTTTGTGTGTTGGATGCGGAACGAAAAAGGAGAAAATGCTGACCACTTTGTTTTTGACTTACTAGTTTGAGCTTCAACGTTTATGGTCTCTTTCAAGGAAAGCCGACCGCTCACTAATTCTCTGGGCAGTTTCCCTTATGTATAGAATATAAGTGCTTTGTAGTAAATTACTTAGAGAGGCTAAATTGTAAGTCCTGAGTAAATGATTTCGGATTTACCCACGGTAGTAATTGGGAAAGAATCTTTTGAGTGGGAGTTGTTCCTTCACAACTTTCGTGCCCTTTGTCCCTGCTTTTGCTCCATCATCATGGATTGACATCCATACCCATTATCTAGTACGGCGTGCCAAAAGTATAAAAGCACAGTACTCATAAAATAAAAGTACCCCATCTCCAAGAGTAAGTGTCTCTTCGTGTTGGAAGGATACGACCAACAAACGACCACCAAACATTGAGACTGACTCGGTGTCACATCGCAGACGCTATCTCCGTCATTAGGCCCAGCTCAGCATCGATCTCTGAATTGAGCATAGAGAGCACCATTCATATTGCTAATAGGCAACCACATCGCTACGACGTCAACGACGAGCCACGACAACCATTAGAACGAGTACCAGCACCGCCTTCTTTCATTTGTCACTTCCTCGTTTTCAACACCTCATCCACCATATGGATTCGTCTCTGTCTAGCAGTGCTTCTGGTATGGTTTTTGTGTACTTTTAAGCTTGCTTTTGCTGATCCTACTACACCTGTAGCCGGTAACATGGCGGCAAAGATGAACATCGCCAGCCCCACCTCGGTACTAGCAGGAACAGCAGGTGCAAGTCCACTAGTGGGAAGGACAACGCCTTCACCGTCATCATCCGCATCATCGAATCCACCATTGCTTCCTGCATCCGCACCTACTACACCTTCATTGAACTCGGAGGTCGACCCGCAAATCATCGAAGCTCTTCGCAGCAAAGACAGAATTTACGTATTGAAACTGGGAGAACAATTTGAAGGATTAATTAAAGAGCGTAGGTATGTTAAATTCTCTATAAGCTTAAGCGCCCATTGGCAAAATTTGGGAAGGTTGGAAAGTGGGTTCCAGAATTGATGTGATTTTGCGGATGTCTCTGCTTGCGATGATGCGGAAACTTTACTGATTTATTTGCACTTTTATTCTCTGTAGAACTCGGGTCGAGCTCACACCTGCCACGTCGTATCAAAGGTTGCTAGTCCATCGCTGTTCAGCATATTATAAGTTACAGCCCGAAAGCGACCCAGTTACAAAAGCGCTTTATGTCGTGCCGACCTCGGAGAGTAAAATGTACGTCCATACTGTCATTCAGAGGTACTCATGGTTCCTTTTTTGATCATGACATCCTTTTCTTCGTATACAGTCCTGAAAGAAGGATTTGTGAACTTGTGCCCGCGGAGTCTAACAGTCACCCTTCCTTCAAAATCATGAAGCGAGCACCCGATCGAAGGAAACCCCACTCCCATGCCGGATCCATTGCTGGCGAGGATGCTGATTTGTCTGACGTCGAACCTTCCGAAGCTGGCAGTCTTGGCGGGCAAAGCAGCATCACCAGTGGCAGTACCAAGAAGCGAATGACGATAGAGCAACGCGAGGCAGCTTATAATGAAGCTCGATCCCGGATTTTTATGGGCTTTGAAGAGAAGGAAAAAATCAAAGATAAAGATATGAGTGCTAGCTCTTCGTCCCTTTCCGTCAGTGGTTCGACCTCGACTAGTGCAGGTGGCAGAAGTAGCGCGGGCGATACAGACGACATGGTTAGCTCACCTGCCACAGAAAGTGAATGGTCGACTCCTTCAGGAACTTTTGTTCGCGACAAACGGAGAGGCGGAGGTTCGGGGGGTGCCTCTTCCTCGAGGTCTCTGCGAAGTGGAGGCTCTTTTCGCGGTGATGGGTCGGGCAGCAGCTCCCGAAATTCTAGGGCTGCTTCTCCGTCTTTTTCTTATGCCACACTTTATGAGCCACCGCCAAGTGCACATGCCTATGATGGACCACAACATCCCGTACCACCAAACATGGCCTACCATCATAGTCCGCAATACGGTTATCAGTACCCTTCACCCAACTCGGGACCTAATCCTTCTTTTGTGCCTACTTACCCTTATTACACCAATTCGCCGATTCCTTATCAGTCACCACCACCGATGCAACACAATCCCTCCGATCCTTCATTAGCTTCCGGACTTGACCCATATTCACCCCCTCACCAAATGAATTATGGACAACCCTACGGCTGGCCACATCTTCAATCTCCTCAACATCCGATGCATATGTCAATGCCTCCTCCAGCTCAGCATCAACAGCAACCTCAACAGCACTTACCCCAACAAAACGGGGTACATTCGATGGGCCCAATGTCGCCACCGTCACATCTTCCACCTGGCCCTCCCACTCACACCCCACCTTACTCACCATATGGAATAGCTCCACAGCATGCATATAGCTATCCCATGAATCAGTACTACCCTCCAGGCGCTGTCCTTTCTCCCGCTGGACAGCCAGGTCAGCACCCGACGGCACCGCAGGCTATGGCATCACCTCCCCTTTTGCATCCAGGAATGGGGATGCATCCTCATCAGCAGATGCAATCAAATCCTCAGTCGTACCCTAGCTATGACATTGCTAGAAGCATGAACCCAAATCAGATGGGGCATATCTCCCAATCCGACTTTAACAGCCACCAACCAAATCAGTTCGGTCAGAACCAAGTCGGCGCTTCAGGTCCGCGAGGTGGGCTTGGTAATGGGGTGTTAACAGCTGGTAACAACAGTGTCAATGGACGTCCTATCCCCGCTAGAGACGGAAGCAACTCGAGCGGAGGCAAGCGAAACATGCAGCCCATGCCGACCCCTGCTAATACTCGGTCCGCTTGGAGCTATGGACCGGGTGTTAGCCTGGGCGGGTTTCCCACCGGTCTGGCGGCAAGCGGTGGGGGCGCTTTTGGTGGTGGAGGCGGAGGTAACGATTCCGTAGGACCCAGATTTAACAATTCGAATAACTCGAACAGACGAACTTCTGGTCACACGAACTCTGGAGGGAATAGTCGGGCATCATCCAACTGTGACGATGTCTCGTCGATTGCAGTAAGTGTTCATCTTGATGTCGATTAATTATTGCTTCAATATAACACTATTGCGTGCTTCCTCAGTCGTCGTCGACAACTTCCTCATCGTCAAGGCGGACTTACACCTCAACAACATCTTCTCAACAGCAACATCCGCTTCCCCCAAGGCCCGACTGGGCAGTTGGGATGAAAGCGCAGCCGACTTTAGCGAGTCGACATCACGACCAACATTCCCTCAGTAACTCTCGTACACTGTCGCCTATTTCGCCTCCACGATCGGGTGACCAGAGTTTGCCCGTGAATAGTATTAGTAGTGGAAGCAGCGGTAACGCAGCCGACCCTAATTCCCCAAGACATCCTGCTTCTGCAGGGTTTGTTGCCCCGTCATCTTTGCAGGCCGTTGATTTCCCACCATTAACGACGGCTGGACCTCAAGAAAAGCGAGGGCCTGTAGCAACGGGCGCGTGGGGTGCTTCAAGACCTATACTATCGCCAACTTTGAACGGAAACTCTGTCGGCCCCTCAAGTGTTACCACCAGCCCCGGTGTTCCTCAGAGTCCACGGTCTGGGGCTGGTGAAGATGGCAAGGTCGGTCCTAGCCCACAGAAGTAACCCGGGCATTTTCTGACTTTAATTTTCTCTAGGGCTTTGAAATGTATACACCGAAGCTTGTTCGAAGAACTGCGCCTAACACGACAAATCCACAACCTCCTTTGCCCCGATCGCCAGCTGCCAATCCGGTGGCTCTTGTTGGCCAAGTGGCGTCTATGTCACTTACTGACACCGATGTCGATGGTTCCACCTCTGCAAGTCAATCCTCCTCCCGTGTAGCGCCCTCTACGCTCGCCTGAAATCAATGACGATCCGATATAAAGGCAAAGTTGTGGTGTGTTTATTTGTCTTGTGCTATTGCTCTCGGTGTTCTGTCCTGCTGTCGTTGTTATTCATTCCATTTTTATACTTCTCTTTGGTGTCTTTCTCTTTCAAGTTCAGTGTTTCGTGTTTATTTCAATGTTGTTTGTTGGTTCTATACAACTTTTATATACAAATGGTACATCAGGCGAAACTCACATGTGTTTTGCTGATAAGCTTAAATCTCTCCTACGAAAATCTCAAGCGGGGAATCCCTTGTCTCAAAAAACGGGACTGCTTTCTTGAGCGAGGCTCGACCTTGCGAAAGGTTCTTGTAAATCAGGACCCTTAACGCTGGCTACAACTCAAGTGGCCAGCAAAAGTACTATTATACAGCTTCTAGCACATCATGTAATTATTTGGGTGACTGTTCACGAGAGTTTGAAAACTGCATTGCATCAGACGTCTGCTGCGGGCTCGCACTCGATAGGTGGGCGGGCTGAGAAAATATTGCGGCTCGGTTTTCGGGCCGCGATCTGATTTGTGGCGATGCCTTCGTTTCTCAAACCGTGAGTCCAGAGTCTCGGTCAGTGTTGAACCAGTTACCCACATTCTATGACTACCAGACTACGCCATAGACCTGCAACAGAAGACGAGGATGCGGCTGCCCTGAAACTTGGAACAGGTAACTTGAATTCACTCAATACTATCTTTTCACTAATTGTCTTTCATAGAATTCAACAACGCTGGTTGTTTGCTTATCTCAGAGGTCAAATATCTTCTGGAGAACCGAGATAAAGATGCACCGGATACAGCGTAGGTGGCATGCTCGATGGCGTACAAACCTTGAGCTTATGCGCCTGGTGGGGTACAGAGTGTACAACAAAACCCTCGACTACGTGAAGACATTCACTAAATTCAATACAACTGACTCGGCAAGCGCTGTCCGAGAGTACGTCTTTTCTTCTGTTCAAACGGGATGTAATGGACTATCTCATTATTTGCCTCTAAGAACTCTCAGAAGAGAACCTGCTCTTACTCAGTTTGAAACGGCGCAAATTGCAAATCTGTGCCCGGCGGATGCAGAGGAGGCTAAAAGTATCATCCCAAGGTGAGGTTCTCATTGCTTCAAGGGGCAAGCAACTTACTCTGCATTAGCTTAGTCAAGATAGACGACGACAGGCTGCAAGGCCTTCTTGACGAAATTCAGACAATGAGGAAGTTCCAAACATGATACTTTCGCGTATGTTGCTGGCAGAATCCATATTGTGCGACATACAATGAAGATCAGACGGCAAGAATTACCTTGATTGGATGAAACCAAAACCATGTTTCCCCTCTTTCGTCGGATTTCTCAGAGCCACGGTTTCGTTACTATTTAAGTTTTTGCCCCAAAGGCCGCACCTTGGCCTTTGTGCAGTTTAATTAATGACAACTCCAGCAAGCTCACTTCTCTAAGTTCGCTTACACAAAGTAGCTCTTGACGCCGTGGCGATATATTTTCAAGGTGTTACATAGCTTGAAAGTCGAAGTTCAGATAAACATAGGGGGTATTATTGTCACAAAGAACAGGCCCACGCGCGTTCTGTAACGCGACCGTGACGACGTGAACACTCGCCAGGTGACCGCATTGATTCTTGAACCCGAATCTTGTAACGATTCAACGCGTTCAGAGCTCTCAGTCAATATGTCAACCCAATCTATTACAGATTATCTAACGAAGCAAATTTTTATTGAAAGAAACATTGTGAGTCATTCATACAACCATCTTGATGTGTTACCCCGACATGAAGTTGCTCGTAAACAGGTAACATTCCGCTCGCTAAGCAGACATTTCTCGATACATGTTAACGCTGCCAAAAAGTAACGTCAGACATTCTTCAGTCGCTCGGGCATGCTAACTGGAGCTGTTTGTTGAATAGTGAGCTGGCCACTTTCCATCATAACGCGCAGTACCAGTCCCAACAGTCTTCTGCCATGTTCGTGTTAAGTGGAGTTTCGACACGTCGTGGCTCTGCATGGTCACAATCACAAAATTATACTCTGCCTCAACCGCGCACCCAAGACGAAGACGTTGATATGGATGCCACTCAAACAGAGGCAACGCAGATGAGTGTGCCAAATGGGCACGCAGCCATCGACACGGAGGATGAAGAGGCAGATACAGAAGAGGCGGAAAAGGCCGTTATCATGCTCGTTAATGAGAAGGATTTGGAAGGTTTGCTTGTACTTCTTCTGCTGCCATTCCGATATTAAATTTATCTGCAGGCAGCAAAGCAAAGTTTCTCGACATTCATTCCATCTATGTGTACAGTCTTGCACCAGCACCCCTGATTGTAATTTGCTCCGTTTTTACTTCCTCCTTTCAGGTAACTGACGTTAATTTATCTATACAGGATGCTGCATTAATTTGTGATCTAACAGAACAAGTACGCGCTATCGATAGATCAAAAGGTGTCGAATGGTCTTTGAAGATCGGACGGTTGGTCGGTGCAGACATTAAGGTTAGCTTGAACTCCCAAAACCAAGTTTGACTCGTCTCATACGACTTTTTCAATCCTAGGTGGGTGCTTCGAAGAAAGGAAAACCGCCTGTCGCAGCTCCTCCAGCGGCTGGCCCATCAAGGGTGAAACCTTCTGGGCCTTCGGCACCGGTCATCTCCGGTTCTTCAATGACTGCTCTTCCTACTAAACTAGTGGCGTCGAAGACGGAATCTAAGCTCAAAACCGAACCTTCAGTTTCAGGTTTCTACTCCGATAAAGGCAAAGAGAAAGAAAAACCGAAGGGTAATGGAAAACTCAATTTCTTTGCAAAGCCGAAGGACACCACTTCGACGGCCAATGTGACCGAGAAAAATGAAAAATCCAAGGACAAGGCAGAAGAAAAGGAAAGAGAGAAGGAAGAACCTCAGATGAAAATAAAGAAAGCAGATTCGACTGTCGATATGAACAAGAAAATGTTCTTTTCATCTGGAAAAGCGGTCTCCGGGTCTAAAGATGTGAAGGCAGTCCCTCCAGCTCAAGCCAAAGCGTCGCCTTCGACAGAGAAGCAAGAAGCCCCGCCTTACAGAATCGGTCCACCTGTAGGTCAAATTTTTCTACTCGTCTTTGTACTCCCTTCTGAAGTGCTACTATCCAGCGCGGTATTAAACGTAAACCTTCTGCCGCACTCGACTCGAACTCACGAGAACGTACACCTGACAACCCTGCTGCTGCTAAAGAGAAAAACGCGGATAAGGTCACTATGAAAACTTCGGACAAACAGAAAGAAGCAGCTGGCTCGGGTACTCGTCGACGAGGCAACAAAATTCTATCTGATGACGAGGATGAGGAGATGGAATTGAAACCGAAAAAATCGAGGAGAGCGCGATCTCGTGCAAGCTTAACCAGTGATAGTGACAGAAATGGGGCTATCGACCCGGAAGCTGAGAGGCAAGGAAGAGCTTTAATGGAAATGGATGATGGTTTGTTCTGTTCTCATCCTCTTGTTGAATTCACTAGATTTACCTCTTGAATTTCTTTTCGTAGATCTGGTTGAACGCGTCTCACACGCCCCTTCAACCGTCGTTTCCGCCTCGGACGGCTCCCTTGAAGAGGGCGGCGGTACTGCATCTGAGATGGAGGAAAACACCTCTATGCGTGATGTGAAGGCAGAAGATTCAGACGGCGATATCGATATGGATGACGAGGTGGCAGCTAAGCCCAAGCCGAAGAAAAGAAAGCCCAAGGTTGTTGTACCTGTAGGACGAAATGGTCTCAAGAAGAGGAAAGTCACCAAGACCAGGTCGGTAAAAGGCGCAAAGGGTTATATCAGTCAGTATCTGCGTTTTCTGTGTCTACTCTTATTTGGTCACTAACAAAGTCATACAGTCAAAGAAGATTATTCAGAATGGGAATCTGTGGAAGAAGGAGAAGAGGAGCCCGAGCCCGAACCAAAGCCGCCTAAAGTAGTAAAAGAAAAGAAGAAAACAGAAGTCACTATGGCTCCTACTGTAAAGAAGGAGCAAGAGGACGATACTGAGACCAGCATCGACAATGCTAAAGAGGAGCCGGAGAAGGAGAAGGATCTGAAAGAGAAGAAACCCAGCGATAAGAAGAAGATCGAGAAGGATAAACCGTCCAAACCAATGAAGAAACCAGCTGGAAATGTCAAAACACAGAAAGGCATGATGATGAATTTCTTCAAGAAGCCGTAGTGGTGGTACCCACTGTTAATTATGGTATATACATGATTTCTTTGTCTTCTACAGGATACATTTTTGCTTAATTGGTAGTACATGATAACTAACTCTGTCTAATGCCCTCTCCAGGCCAACGGCAACTCAATATCCATTTTCAGAAGCCTACATACCTCCAAATATCTTGGATCAGTCTCCTCAGTGACATAACCATGCCTCACTAAGAAATCTGCGATGGCCAGTCCTGAGCTTGGTTTGAACTCATTATCGAGTAGATGTTCCAAGACGCTTTGAACATCAATAAGCTCGAAGTTGTCGACTTCATGACCCCCGTCTAGAACGTTTCTCCTGGGCATTACTGATCCGTCAGGCGGAAGAGGGAGGTCGAAGAGGAAGTACATCCCCGGAAGAGGATAACCTAGTGGTGAACGAAGCAGAGAGGGGAGGACGCCCACCGGTCGGATGTGCTGAGAGACGAATTCGGTGTCAAGAAGGGCCTCTTCAGCTGATTCGGAGAGAATGGTGGGGAGAGCAGATGCACCAAGGGAAAGGCCGCCAGCAATAGTTACATCGAGCTTGCCTGCCCAGCTAAAAAGAAAGCGCAAAATTAGATCAACAATAGGACGAACAAAGGCAAGGTGGGTACCTCCGTTTTGTTTTTGACCGACGAGGGATCCAGAGGTACATCAAGCCTGTTGTTGGGTGGCGGGTGTATGCTGGCAAAGCGATGAAGTCTTGTATCCACCTCGAATTTAGATAGAACCTCACTAACCTATCAGCAGCGCACCAAAATTCATCAGTCCAAACAACGTTAAAGCTGCGCGCTCTATCGCAAATGCTAATGGCTCGTGTCCTGCAGTGCCGTGCTTTGGTGGATGAGTGAACGCTGGGTAGGCTTGGTCACTCCAGCCTTATAAGAACCATTCTTTAGCATAGCAGCAAGGTCGAAGAGATCGAGACGTTACTTTTCAAAACTTCCGGAAACATCCCGTGTTTCCTCCAATCGAGCACTAGCCTTTCGATATGCATTGTTCGTGTATACTTACCTCCCTCATTGACCCACGGAGCAAATGCGACTGATTTAATGCCTTTGGGTATTCCATGGCGGTTTCTTGAGTACCGTAGATCCCAAGGACTTGCATATCCTGACACAATGTGTTTTTGATGATCTTCTTCAATTGCTTCAGCGACAGGACGACGAAGATACCCAATTGCTCTGCTGTCTGGGTCGTCGCCACTGTACTGGGACAAGACGAAAGGCACGACTATTTCTTCTTCCACCACATCTCCTTCAGGTGTACGAGTTCCGATTGTGTATGGTGTTTCGGACGGTGAGCGCCACGGCGTTCTGGGTAAGACAAGATTGTTATACGAGTTCAGCAAGGGAAATAAAGATGTGTGCCTAGATGGCAGCGTAAGCGGTTTTGTAGGGGTGTAATCTGCATGATAGAGACGCCCGAGGAATTTTCTGACACTACTGGCTCGACCGTTGCAAACACGGGTTTGCATACTCGTCAGACTGTACTTGGCGGTCGCTGCGGGGCAGCGCTGTTGGAAGGCAGCCTAACGTCATTAAGCCGAATACCTCCGCTTAAGGCGTTCCGCTCCTTTCTTGGAATATAGCCCCTATTTATCCTCCCTCCGCCATGGTTAAACTTGGGGATGTATTGTGTTCGCATGGCTACCATAGCAAAGAAAGCGAGTCCTCTTGTGCTCTTGCGTCAATGTGTATCGCTTACACCATCGAGAATTCAGGAGGAATCACACTGTAGAATCACCTTTACAACTTGGCGATATTAGGCCGTTACCAATGCCGCGTCCCTTGCTTGAGAAAAGCAGCGAAAGCTCGTGATTGAAAATCCCTGGTCATCTATCGCCATCTTCAACCTCGACCGTCCTCTCGTCGCGCTATAACCTAACACTAAATGGCTTTAGGTAGCCTAGTAACCTTGATTGTTTATTATTGCCTAAGTATCCCTGTTTCTGGTGCTCTCTCAAATTATTATCATTTTCTTAGGTTGGTCTATTTAGATCTTTGTATTTATATTCAGAATAAAGAAGACGGACAATCGTCGAATTTTGTTCAGCCCAGACCTTAGTGGACTTAGGAGTTGAGGCTCAGATTGCTGCAAAAATGGTTGTTATTACGCCGAAAAGGTAAGAACTTTGTTCGAATAGTCATAACATCAACTTTTGTCCTTAAACTACGGTAAGTGCCCAAAGATGACACTCGGATCGCTCGGTAAACCGGGTCCCCCCCCCCACCCCCGGAAACTGTCATGCTACTTACCTAAATGCGATCCATTTCTGTCTCCACACTCTGTGTTCTTCGACTTCCTCGCCATCCCACGTACTTAAATAAGCTGGATTTGTTTTATGTGGGGCTACGAAGCCTAAGCCTTCTTTTTTTTTGCAGTTCTTTGTCTGGGCATATCAGCGCGTCAGCGCTAATGCCATTAAAATTCTCTTCGAAGCCATGTCGGCTAGACGGGTAGCAATCCAGAGCGCTTGTGTTACGTGCTATTACTCAGTCATGAAAATGTCTCCGACTCTGGGTTTCATGCAGAGAGTAAGTCAAGTGGTTATAAGAGTCACATCGGAGCTGAACAGTTAGAACAGCCGCTTTACATCGCCACTTCAACCACTCTCTCCCTCGATCAAAGTCATCCAGAATGCCCAATTATGTTCGACCGCTCAATGAATCTTCGAGCCATCCCGAAATACTGATTGTTTGTCACTACCCTCTTCAAAGTTCTTGAACGCTTCTCTTAAGAGTTTTACAGGTTGGAGCAGGTACCACCGGCCTCTATCTTGCCCTCATCTTACAGCACAACGGCGTGCCGGTTCGGATTATCGACAAGATGGGTGCTCCTGGTATTGGCCAAAGGGGCGCGGTATTATGGGTGAGCCAGCGGCAGCGCATGCACTTTCATGAGCCATTCATAGACGGATGTGTCTTTCTGGCAGCCCAGAACACTGGAAGTAATAAATTCGCTGGGATTTATCCAAGAAATCATGGAAAACTCCCTCCCTCCTTACAATGCTCGGCACTACAAAACCGGAACCATGGAACCGACGGGCCCAGATTTTCAGATATTTCCAAGGATGCAAGATTCTCCTGGCTGTGCCTATGTATGTTTTAGTAGCCTTTGTTTGAATGATGGGCCTGATTACAGCTTTTTCTTACAGACGGGGCCACGCGTCTTTGGTCAAAACGCTCATCAAAACTTGATTATTTCCTCGATTTTTCCCAAACGCGGCCTGGTCATCGAACGTGAAGTTGAGCTCATCGCACTCGAGCAATCTGAGGAACTCGTGAACGTAAATTTTCGACATTTATCAACAGACACAGTCGAAGCTGCAGCGTTTAAGTATGTTGTTGGATGCGATGGGGCCAAGAGTGCCGTCAGGAAACAGACCGGATTGAACTTCAAGGGCGAAAGTCGTGTCCAAAAGTTTGCGTCAGGCGATTTGGAGATAACTCCAGACAATCATTTCCCTCGCGACGTAAGCTGGTCACTTCGCTTTCGATGAATATGATTTACATGATTTGTCATAGGCCTGGCTCACTTGGGGAACTTTGAGTGAAATATCGTAAGGTGTCACAGTATTTTATTGACTGTCGAAGATCTCAAATGTTTTCAGGCTCCTCATGCGACCCACTGAGGTTAAAGGACAATACGCTTTCCTGCTGGGTGGTGCTCAATTTGCAAACCATCCAGAAATATTTGAATCAAAAGAATCGCTCCGAAAATCTATCGGGAAAATTACAGGAACGAGTGTCTTCGACGACGCAGAAGTTCCTTTTCTCGGCCCTTACAAGTAAGCTAGCTAGACCGCGTCTCTGCTTTTGCAGACTAAAACATCACGCTATCTTAGTGTCAATATAAGAATGACTGAGACCTTCAGCGACAGAAGGGTATTCCTGGCAGGAGGTGAGTTGAATCTCCCAAACTCTTCTGATACGCTGTTGTGCTTACGCGCTGAGCAGACGCATGTCACATACACACGCCCGCTGGGGGCCAAGGACTTAATACAGGAATTCAAGACGCCTACAACCTCGGCTGGAAACTCGCGCTCGCAGTGAAAGGTCTCGCGCAACCTGCGCTCCTTGCATCATACGATACCGAGCGTGTACCCGTTGTGTCTACCATGCTCGAGATCACTACGGGTTCCTGGAGTGTAGGAACCAAAATCAGCCTGGAAAGCGCGATGGCCAGAATGGCTACTCAGTCAGAGTATCATCAGCTTGGAATCAATTATCGAAGGAGTGGTGTGGTCGTAGATGACGAAATGGACGAATCTGCAAAGAGCGTCTCGCCATATGGAGGCGATAAGACGACGAGACTCCTTGCGGGAGACAGAGCACCTGATGCAACGTTCTTGCAAGTAATTGGGAAAGGTGGCGAGGTTATGCGACTCTTCACAATGTTTGGTCCTAGTCAACACACCGTGCTTATCTTTGCGTCTAACGAGGAAATCACTTTGTCTGACGATATCTTGGAGATGGTCCCTGCGGATCTTGTACGCTTTGTCGTTATTCATAAAATGGGCTCTACATCGAAGAGCAGCACCTACGATAGAAATGAGTGGGCAGTAGTCGAAGACTCCCAAGGGCACGCCTTTAGAAGCTACGACATCACCCCAGATGGACCAAAGTTCTTCGCTATCCGTCCTGACGGGTACATTGGAGCCAGGGCACATACAGCCAAGGGGATTACTGAATATTTTACGACTATATTATGCCTCTAGACCCAGTCCTGGTAGTAATACACTCTATATCTGGCGAAGATTATTGCTCTCAAACTTTCAACGTTGGCGCTTAATTAAAGATAGCTTGCTCAACAATCCAGAAGCAGTGATCAGATTTTCATACAAACATTTACTCAATCCAACTTCGATATCACTGGAAATTTTACCATCAGATCCCATATTTATGTTTCGTCGTTGGGTCTGAGCGACGAGCGATAGTTACAAATGTGACTGGTCTCTTTAAAAACACGACTTACAGCATAGTCCATAGGGCGAGCCACATGCACCCTGCCGCTTCGAGGAATCAACGGATCATAAATAGACTGTATCAAAGACTTCGGAATTCACTTTCGGCACGCTCACTAGTTACAACGTCCCCGCTGTGCTGCTATTTATGATGCCTCTGCTTCTAATACTTCAAGACACATGCAACGGCTAGTGGAATGAGCTCAACCGACCTATGTAAGCTTCAAGTACGAGAAACACTCGCGAACCTGTATGAAACCGTCGACCTCTCATGGCACGGTTGGCACCAGAGCTTCTCTTCTGCAAGCGAGATTTCGAACCATTGGCTTGGGAAACTTCCTACCCTCGTTTTCCCGTTGCGTCAGCAGCTTTATGAAGCATGCGATTTATCGGTTAAACCATCTGAAGTTAACCTCAAGTTGCTGGTCGACGTCTACGTTGCTATTACTTCCGGATGGTTTGCCTTGTTTAACTGCAGGTCAGTATATATACTCGTATAAAGTGCGGGTCACTACTAACTATCTGAAAACCTCCAACTCTACACATAACTCTCTACTATGCCCATCAGTAGCTCGCTTGCTAATGGCTCTTCAGCCAAACCCGAAGTCTTGATCGTTAGTCACCATCCCATGGTCTCATCATTGGACTGCCCTTCTGACAAAAACGCCTTCAATTGTGCTAGGTTGGTACGGGCACTACAGGTCTTTATCTTGCTCTCGCCTTGAAAAGCAGTGGCATAACCCCTCGGATCATCGACAAGTTGACCAGACCTGCCTATGGACACAAAGGCTCTGCTTTATGGGTTGGTCGAGAAAACAATGAAGCGTATCTGATGTTAACAAGCCTTTTTCGCATAGCCTCGTACTCTGGAAATCATAGAGTCGTTCGGGTTCATTGACCATGTTTTGGAGAAAGCTATGTTTCCTTACCCTGTTTGTCGCTATAAGACCGGCACCATGGAGCCTGCATCCCCAAATTTCAATATGTTTCCTAAGCAAGAGTCCCCTGACTGTGTCTTCGTGCGTTCGATTCAAACTAAAGTATGCTGCATCGTAGCTCACTGCAGGAATTTTTTTTAAAAAATTATAGAAAGAACCCCGCTTCTTGGGCCAAAACGTACACCAGACTCTTGTCATATCGTCCGTCTTTTCTCAGCGAGGGTTGATGGTTGAGCGCGGTGTTGAATTGATTGCGCTTGAGCAATTCGAAGACCACGTTGCTGTCAAACTGCGTCATATCGCGGAAGGCACCATCGAAGAAACCAGATTCAAGTATATAGTGGGATGTGATGGGGCCAAGGGCTTGGTCAGAAAGTACATTGGACTGGACTTTATAGGCGAAAGTCGTCTTCAAAGATTTGCGGTGGGCGATCTGAGATTGAGCCCCAAAAGTACCTTCCCTCACGATGCAAGTCAATGTTTCTCCTTTGCCACAAAGATAAAATTCACGATCATATGACAGACGTGGCATGTCTGGGGGAGTATGGGCGATGTTTCGTGAGTTTGACCGTACATCTCCAAGTTTTCCGCTAATACGATCGACCTGCAGGCTCATTTTACGACCCAGTGATACTTCAAGAGAATTTGCGCTTCAAGTTGGTGGTGCGCATTTCGCAAAGTATCCCGAAATTTTCGAATCCCTTCAATCTCTGAGAAAATTTCTTGCAAAAATGACGGGAACAAATATTTTCGATGAGGCCGAATTTCCTTTCATGGGTCCTTACAAGTGAGTTTCGATAAAAATTACTCGATAATGTTTGAATAGATATTGAACAACCTTTTCAGTGTAAACATCAGAATGACAAAGACTTTCAGCCAAGGAAGAGTCTTCCTAGCCGGAGGTCAGTTGAACCGCTGAGGCTCACTGAACCATGGACTCCTGTATTGACACATCAACGCAGACGCATGTCATCTTCATACACCTTCCGGTGGCCAAGGACTCAACACTGGAATTCAAGACTCATACAACCTTGGTTGGAAGCTCGCACTCGCAGTCAAAGGTCTCGCACATCCCGCACTACTCACATCATATGAGGCAGAACGCATCCCAGTCGTTTCCGCCATGCTTCAGCTTACTACGAGTGTTTGGAATCTGGGAACCCAGAATAGTACGGCTGATGCGATGGCGGACGTTCAAAATCACCAAGAATTCCATCAGCTCGGAGTCAACTATCGAGGAAGTGAGTGGGTAATAGATGATGAGATCGACAGAGACAAAGATGCGAAGGACGTTTCTCCATATGGCGGTGATGTCAAGGGTAGGATTTATGCTGGGGATAGAGCCCCCAATGTATCAGGTCTGAGGGAGTTCAAGGACAGCGAAGAAATCATTCGTATGTTCAAGCTATTCGATGCTGGTCACCACACGGTCCTCGTCTTCGCAGATGGATTGGAGGTCCCTTCATTCGACTCCATGTTCCACAAGTTGACCTCGGATATCGTACGGTTTGTTGTCATCTACCAGGCTGGTGTTTTTACGAAAGGCATCAATCACCGGAAAGGATGGACACTGGTGGAGGATGTCGAGGGAAGCGCCCATCAAAGCTATCAAATCACCTCAGATGGACCCAAACTTTTCGTGATTCGCCCTGATGGCTATATCGGAGCCAGAGTGCACACTGCGGAGAGAGTTGAGGAATACTTCAAAGTGATCATACATATGTGATACATTTTCTTCGTAAAAACTTTATCTCAGCAATTCTTCATTGATAGAAAGAACAAGCAGCAATTTGTTTCAATTCAACGCAGATGTAATTCTCCCATCAAATCGAAAAGCTCGCACTAAATTTTACTGTCTCTGCACCAGCCACGTAACAACTTGCCTGGTAGAAACTGCGCCGCCTATTTAATGCAGTTCGGCAAGTTTTGACAAGGGTTAAAATGTAAGAGAATTACTGCCTTTAAACAGGTCTTGAATTTCCACACATGACAGCGATGATAGCAATAATCGACAGCAATAAACAAGAAAGCAACGGAGTAATGAACAAAAACGAAAGAGGAAAAGTCATGGAATCTTGAAAGAAATATTGTGAATGTAATAAATTATCCTTGAGCTAAAAGTCATGGCATGGTTTCAATGTATCTGGTCTCCATAACTAGAGAAGGGGAGAATATAATCATACTATGCATAGGGCTTAATTGCCACAGGAAACAGCCCTAAAACCGTCCTCCATTCAACCTCGCCCTCTCCGCTTCTCTCGCTCTCAACCTTTGTTGCCTCACATCACTCATCATTTGTTTCCCCAATGTGGACATTTCCGAACTCAAATTCGGGTCAGGCATCGCAGGTGTAGGTTTAAACATACCCTGGTTGACCATCGTCTTGAACAGATTCCGGGAGCCCCCGCCAGCATGATGATTGCTACCTGTATTCGATCGGAGAGGCGTTGATGGCAGTTCGTTCTTCACAGAGAGGGATAGCCCATGACCTAGTTGATTTTCCTTCGATTTGTAGTCACGATCTCGGCCGTATGAGGAGTCACGCCGATTGACGTGGGCGGGCGACACAGGTCTCTTCATCAATGCCTGAGGTCCAGAGATGTATTGGTCGCCTTTTTCCTCGTACTCTTTCCTCGAGACTGAACGAACAGAGGAGTTTGAGTTCCGCCTCTGGACTTTCTTGGGTGTAACAATTATGAAGGGATCACCGGCCATCGACGAGCTAGCTCCAGCAAAATTTCCTGGTTGCGAGTGTGATGCAGATGAGTAGGCATTTGAAGAAACTTCGCCCAAAACGGATCGCCTTCGTTTCATGCTTCCCGATGAGGTTTTCCTTGACGGGGCACGAGGACCTCGAGGAAGTCGGGATGGTCCTGTGTGATGCGTACCGGGTGTAGGAGCGGTGAGAATAACTTTCGTAGGGCCGGTCATCAAAACACGTATGTCATTTTGCTTTGAGTCAATCTCGACATCTCCCGTTGGCTGTGGAGGTTGTTTGGCGGGGAAGGGAGCGTTGATGTGAATCCCATGAATATCATGACTGTCGTCGGAAAAGGCAGAGTGAGGTCCCTGAGAGAGACGGCGAGAACCGGGTCGTGGTGTGTTCTCGACGAACGAAATCCGTGGGTGACTTTGGTATTGGGAAGCTGCGTCAGAGGTGGGTCTGGGTGGCGCAGAAAATCGGCTGGGGCGGAAGGAGATATCAGCAGAATTATCTGCGAAGGAGAGTCGTTTCTGAGTTGAGCCTGACGAATTTTCTTCGGAGGGGGAGCTAAATGTACTGGGTGGTTCGGGGAGGGTACGGTCCAAGTCTGTAGGTGGCTTAGATTGTTTCCCCTTAGTCAAGAAACCGAATATTTGTGAGGCACGCTGGGGTGTTGCTGGGTTGGTGTGTATATATGGACTATTGTCCTTGAGCTTCGTACTAAAGTCCTGAGAGACATTGTAGGAGTCGTTGATTTCCACTTCCATAGACGAGATGGCAGGGTTATCAAATGTAACGGTAGTGACATCGGCGTCGGACATGAAAGAAATCTCGGGTTTCGTAAATTCACCGTGGAAGTGATCGTTGTCGGGGGTTCGTAAGCCGCAGGATGAGTTGATCGAGGTGGCTTCACTTTCGCTGTGTAAATTATTCAGAGCAAGTCAGACCTGACTCAAGAATTCACTTACGCTAAGAATCGGTCAGCCCATGAAATATCCCCTTCACTGTTGTCGTTGCCAAAACCACCAAGAAGTTGCCGCAGGGTAGACCCGTTACGCTTGACCTGGGCACGACCTTGCTTAGGTGGTGATGACTCCGTATCGGTGAAGGCATCATCTGCGAGTTGGCCATGCTCGTCGTAGAGTTCCAGAAGACTAGCAACTGACGGGTCAGATCTGAGTCTCAGGACGCGGCTGTCTTCTACAGGTGCAAGGGTTGACCGCGGTGCAAGTTCAGGTTTTCTCTTCTCCCCAAGTTCACTATTAGCCAGGGGGAACTCAGTGGAAGCATGTCTCTTGCGTCCATGCACGGTAACGGTATAGGTTCCCCGTTGGCTAATGGAGGTACTAGCGAGGCTAACACAGGAAGATGCAGGTGTTTGGATCACTTGGTTGATAGGATGAGCTGGAATTCGTTGTTAAGAATGTTATAATTGCAAAAATTCAGGTACACTTACGAATTGGAGGTAACGCATATGGCAGTTCCGTTGCAGATGAGTTATCCAGATATCTTGCAGATCTAGAGCGTAAAAGTCGTCCAACGGTAGCTTCATGTTCTTCTTCATTCATCGCTTCGGTCACCTCCAGCGCTGGCTCTTCAGGAAGCGGAACCTCATGGTGGATTGGTTGATGTTTCGATTTGTTTTTCTTGCTTGAGAATAGTCGTTTGAGAAACCCCATATTGTTAGCCGGAAACGAATGTGGTGCAAAGGAGCGTTATGGGCAGATTGTGAGCAAGACGACTTGAAGACAAAGCGATGGCCGTAGTGATGGAGAACTTGAACTTAGCCCAAATACGCACAAACATAGAGGCGCGACACATCACATGGTTATGAATTCGAACCGATTTTCAAAATCGGCTTTCGGACCGAAATTGTACATTTTAGCTGTTGCCCCACTCGAGAGGAGCGATTGACGGAGCACACCTCTCACTGAAACGTCCATGATGATCCGGACAATAATTCGTCCTCACCTCGTAGAAAACGCTGGTAGCACTGCCAGAGATTACTGCATGCTAGAGAGAAATCTTTTGTCTCACATAAAACTGGCCCTTCTGCTCACGTTACTGGCCGCTTCGCTACTTTTGAGCGCACGGCTTGTGCCACCAGGAGAACAAGACCACGAATCACCTGGATCTATCGCCCTGGCTTCAATTGAATCTGTTACTGCCATAGCTTGCATGGTGGCGGGATGTTTGGAATATTATTGGGGGTATCGAGACATCAAAAACTCAAGGGCTTTCTTGATCGCTGTGAAGTAAGTGTCCCTCCCAATCATAGAACAAGAAGGAACCTGAAGATTAATCACGTTCGCCACAGGCCACACTTATCAATTATGAGTGGCGTAGCCACTGTAGTGTTTGTTACCTGTATTTATTTCCTTGTTCAAGATGAGCACTCATAAACAAACTATGGAACATTGAAAGGTATGTCGAAATCGTCCCATTGAATTTTCAGCGTCTCGTGATTGAACCCGTCCCAGAGATTTCGGCATACGCTTATACACGGCCGAATGTCCTTATGGCCGCGTGCAGATCTTTTACGTTTTGAAGCTTTGTTTGGTGAATTGAACAACCTCATGCCAGAATCAAACATCTGCGACGCCTTTCTCCCGAACTCATGTCCTCCTTCGGGCCTTCATGGGATTTCTTATTTACTAGAAGCCGTGAGAGGTTTGGATGTACCTACAAGGCGCGCTCTGGGTCAAAAGAGAGGGTCAGAGTCATGACGATCTAGCCTAATTCATACGTATATGTGTATGCATCCTTCACAAGATTTAATATGTTCATAACACCCCATGAAACCGCGTTGGCACATTCGCGGGCTACTTTCCAAAACGGACGCATTTAGACCCCTGAATCGAAACGTGGCGCCCCAATTTAGCAGTCGGAAATTTTGATGGTTCGATCTTTCTCAGATATATATATCCCATTTCCACCAAGTCAACATTGCTGTTTACCTCCTTCTTTACTTCTGCTTGGATATTGACGATTTTCTATATCTCCTGTACAAATTCTCTTAGCCGACTGGACATAAGTCATGAAGATCACTCAAAAAATCGAGCAGTCGGCACGAGACAACAAAATCTGGTGGTCGTTCGAATACTTCCCTCCACGGACTGCACAGGTGCGTTTTGATTCTGGTTTGACTTGTTAACTCAACTTTGACGCTGCTCTATTGTAGGGTCTGCAAAATCTATTGGACCGTATTGAACGCATGCGAGCCCTTGGTCCAGAATTCATTGACATTACATGGTGCATCTCCACCCTGTCTAAGCTTAATCTTCCGTCTGACTCGTTTAATGTAGGAACGCAGGTGGAAGAACATCGGATTTGACGTCCGAGATGGTGAAGACATGCCAAGGTCTTATTGGTATCGAGACTTGCATGCACCTGACATGCACCAATATGCCGCAGGAAAAAGTAGATATTGCTCTCAAGGTAATGGCTGCTTTCTCGTCTTGCTTGAGACATTTCTACGCCTCATGTTGATAGAGATATTGACCTTCTTTATTTTAATTTAGGACGCGAAAAAACATGGTTGCAGGAACGTGCTAGCCCTGCGCGGCGATCCACCAATGGGCAAGGACGAATGGGAAGCCGTCGAAGGTGGCTTCGTGCACGGCATCGACCTTGTTAAACATATCCGACGCGAGTACGACGACTACTTTGACATTGCCGTCGCTGGCTTCCCTGAACATATGTCCCTTCCCCCCGATGAGTTGGCTAAGGAGATTCAATGGTTGAAAGAGAAAGTCGACGCCGGTGTCAGCTTCATCTTCACACAGATGTTCTACGAGGTTGAACTTTTCATCGACTGGGTCAAAGCGATCCGCGAAGCTGGTATCACCATCCCAATCGTCCCCGGTATTGCACCTATCCAAACATGGAACGGCTTCCAGCGCGCCACCAGTTTGGCAAAAATCACGGTCCCGCGGTCTTTCCTGGACGTGTTGGAACCTGTCAAGAACGATGACGAGAAGGTCAGAGAGCTTGGCACGCAGTTGGTTGCGGACATGTGCAAGAAAATTTTAAAGGCAGATATTGGGATCCGAGGTCTTCACTTCTATACCATGAACTTGGAGAAAGGTACAAAGATGCTACTGGAAGAGTTGAGCCTTGTTCCACGAGTCGAGACAGTTAAGCCTCTTCCATGGAGGCAGGTAGGCCATCGTCTTCCATTTATGAAGGTCGTACAACTGATGTTTTATTTAGTCCCTTACTCCTAACAGGCGACAAGAAACTATCCGGCCTATCTTCTGGGCAAACAGGACAAAATCATACCTATCGCGTACTGAAAACTGGGATGAATACCCCAATGGCCGATTTGGAGACTCTCGCAGTCCTGCATATGGTGAGATAGATGGCTATGGCGTCGCCATCAAGCAAACGGTATGCAATGTCGTACGACTTTGTGAACAACATCTGATTTACTCTCCGCCTTCTGTAGAAAGAGGACGCGATTAAACTCTGGGATCACCCGACAACCGTCGAAGACATCACCTCCCTCTTTTCCCAATTTTGTCTTGGTCAACTCAAAGCTCTCCCTTGGTCTGACCAACCACCCACTCGAGAAATGTCTGCAATCTCGAAACCGCTCGCCGAAATCAACGCACTTGGTTTCCTCACTATCAACTCTCAACCCGCTGTCAATGGTGCCAGGAGCGACAACAAGGACTTTGGGTGGGGCCCACCCAATGGATATGTGTATCAAAAGGCGTACCTAGAATTCTTTGTTGCTCCCAAGTTGTTGGACCTACTGTTGGCCCAAATCGAGAGGGACAGCGATATCACGTACTATGTGATCAACAAGAGAGGTGATCTGCGGACCAACACACACTCGGACGGTCCGAACGCTGTTACCTGGGGCGTATTCCCGGGCAAGGAGATTGTTCAACCAACGATCGTTGAGGCAATCAGCTTCATGGCTTGGAAGGTATGTGCTCATGTTCTTCCTCTCACACCTGTATTGATTATGATCATGAAGGATGAGGCTTTCGAGCTCGGTACCCAGTGGGCCAACCTCTACGAGCATAATTCTCCGACGCAAAAACTCATCAACGAAGTTATGGACACCTGGTTCCTAGTGAACGTTGTCCACAACGATTTCCATGACCGTGACGCCATCTTCAAGCCTTTCTTCAAAGCAGGCGCTGAATCTAAGACACTGCACTCCAAACCTAACGGTGTTAACGGTCATTAGGCATCTTGATTCTCCGCCTCCCAATTCTTCGCCCAAGAATTCTTTTCTTTATCTCTTGTCAACATTCAGGTTCAACCCCCGGTGTTCGCCATGGCATGGGTTTCCGTAGTCCCCTGACTTTCTATTATCAGGACTCCTCCACTGACGCTCCCATTGTAACATCATCTTCACGACGCTCTATCCATCGCATCCAACTGCATTCTCACAGATATCCCACGCATTATATGGCATTATTAAATACATTTATCAAGGAATAAAACCAGTACTCTTTTGTTCATCCTAACTCTAAAAATTGAACCCAAGAAATTGGGTGAAATACACTGCACCAGATGCTATGCAAGGTCCGAGAAGAAGTAATCAGTATTCATTGGCGGAGGTCCAGCAACCAAGCCACTTGGAATTTCAACATTCTCCCCAGATAAATCTGTATGCCCTTGTAAGCGGGAGTCATGATACAGCCGTAAGATAAATAAACTCACCTAAAAGTTTGATTTTCAAACCAATCTCCGTCAAAGCTTGAACAAAGCCAGCGGTCTCTTTGGACGAAACATGTCCACCATCCCTTCTCTGCATATTCAAACCATCAGTCCAATCGGCCCATCTCGACTGGTCTGGAGCAATTTGGTCCGCCAAAGATCCTTCATGCGCACTAAGCAATGAAAACGACAGAGGTGAGGGTACGAGTGACGATGTAGGGGGCAGATCATTCTGATCACGGAGCACGTTGGGCGGAGGAGCACATGTCCCCGTCGCAATTTCGCTAATCATGGATATGTCGATTCGTTCGGGAAGATCTTCTAGTCCGTTTCTTACAGGAAACTTGACAGCGCTGTCAACATAATGAAGGTATTTCAACCCCGCGTCCTGGTCCTAGTATAAGTCACTCTACTTCAAGCCATCAGCCGATGAAGCACTTACCAATCTCATAAATCGCCAGGGACGACTCGGACGCCTAACTGACTCTCGCGGAGAAGAGGCTGGGATCGCATTAATAAACCAAGCCCCTTGGAGTAAGCACTGTGTACGTTGTTGTCGAACAAACTCAAAGGATTCCTTGTACAGCTTCGCTCGAAGGTTCCTGTATTAGCCTTGAGCTTATGTCGCTATTCATATCGTGAATGAAACCATACCGAACAGGAACCTTGCTCAACAGGTCATCCTCCAGCTCTAGTTCCTTCATTTGACGATCCCGCACGGCTCGGTACTCTATGTCAAGGAAGTCAGATTCAACTTCATGCCATGGGCGGCTATTCTCCCTCCGTAGTGCAGATTTGATCCTGCAGGCGATGCCCTCAGTATGAGAGTTGATTAATTAGGATCAGTACTCACTGGCTGCGAACAAGAGCAACAACTCTGGTAAAGTCGCCATCTGCGGCGCCGCTATCGCTCCACATGCGGATGAAGAAACGTGTGGCAAGATTATGGACTTTTTGAAAGTCAAGGAAAAAAGGCTGAAAGGTAGTAGAAGTCGAGTCTGATAGTGTGTTAGTGAGGTGTTCATGAACGATCTCCAACGACGTACAGCCCGACCCAAATATCGCCCAATGCTCAGAAAGCAGTTCTACGACCTCATTAGACGCTTTAGCAACGGGACAGCGTCTCTCTTCAGGTCGACTCAGTTGTTCCAAGAGCATCTATAGTCGATAAGCATTCCGGCATTTCATCACCACTGAGCTCACGAACCTTGGGGAAGTCTTGGTCGCCCTCAACAAACCGTCGCTACATAAACGTAGGCCGTATCGTCAGCCATTAACATTTTTGGGACAGATTCACAGGGGAATATACCAAGCATTCCAGTCCAAGTACCCCCACTTCACTAAATTCCTGTACAATGTCCTCTGTATAAAACCCTATCTTCCTCCACTTCAGAGGCTGATCATCGGCATCGAGGCTTACATCCAACTTCGCGCAGTCCCAGATAGCGTGCAGAGCTTCGGCGTGCGATTCGTCTGTCTCCGGGTCTACGAGAGTAGTTTTCTTGCGGTATGTAACACGTAACATGTTGGCTTGGAAATCCAAAATGCAAGACGTTAGATCTTCAATTGTGTTCAGAGACATTAATCGCTGGTAGAATTTGCTTCAAATATGTTACAACCCTAAAGTAAACCAAAACTTACCACAACCGCTTTTCTGACATTCAACCTCTCCAGCTCAGATATGAACTCATCCCACCACGCATCGTTTGCATGGGACAGAAGAGAGTTTATCAGCATCATGCTAATAATGGTCAGTATGGTAGAAGTCTGGATATTATGCTCATACCTGTACTGCGCCATAGCTGTATCTGCACTTCCTAATCGATTGACCACAGTTTCCAGCATCCCGCGCTCCTTTCTCATCTGCTCAAAAACTATTTGAAATCCGTAGCGATTGACAGAACCCGACTGTGTCATGTTGGTCCCCGTTGCTTGCATTCCGCTGGTTGGATCTGCTTCGACGAGCTTTTTCAAGATAGCGGTTGCCGGTCGACAAACATTGACCAAGGACTGAGCCGACGACAGAATCTCAACAACCCGTAGAATGAAAGAATGGTCAAGGGTCGACCAGCCATAATCAAGGTCCATGAGATTTTGCATAGCGGTTAAAGCATACTGGTAATGTACTTAAGTCCCTGAGCCTTTGGGTGAGGGAATAAACTCACCGCAAGTGTATTCCCGGAAGTGGTGTTAATAACATCGACAAGTTCGTCTAAGCCATTGTGACTTAGAAATTCACCCGCAAAGGCCTCCTCCTGTTGTGCTTATTAATCTCGACAAAGGGCACGACAGGGTGTAAACATGCCCGAATAAATTTTTGAAGAGAGAACAGAGTCAACTTGATATTTCGGTCATTCCTGTGCCTCAACTTCTCAGCGGTCTCTCTAGCCTCGCGTCCAGGTGCGTTAACCAGTCTAGAATCGTCACTTAGTCATGACTCGGCCTGCGAATCTATACGTACTAACTTTAAGTTGACCTTGTTCTTAATCTTCTTCCTCAAATTTTCATTCGTCACCAACTCGTCTGACTCATCTCTTAGCGCGAAATGTGAAGGTGGTTCTTGTATATGCAAACTTGTGCAGAGCTGTTTCACAACATCGTCCACAGTCAAAGTCGGTTCAATACGAGTTCGAACAGTGACACCATCGGCGGTCGTAACGTTGTTCGTGGGCACAAGGGCTGGCTTTGTGTGACCATTCGTTCCTGCCGAGATGGGTGTTCGAGAACTGGATGCGAACACAGAATTCGACATGGTTTAGGATTTCACTGACAACGCTTGCGGGGACAGGGTGCGACGGAAGTGGGATATCACAAGAGGGGTTTATTACCTAAATACATGACCAAATCCCTACTTAGACCACAGCTTTATATAGAAAGGGCGACCGACTTACTGGCCGCCGAACTCTGTTTTCCACAGCAGCAACCTGTAAGAATATCTCGAGTTAGCCAAGGTTTATAAAACTCAGAAAAAGAGTCAGAAATGCGTAGGTTATCGTCAAGTTCAACCCAACCAAAATGGAATGGACCACATCTGACTGACGTGCAAATATGTCGTAGTATCATCAAGAGAACAGCCACTACAGTTTGTCAAATACTCACAGTGAAGGAGTGACTAGGTCTTCTGATAAGACCTCCCGCCAGACTTTCCAAGAGAAAAGGGGAAACCTCAGAAAGAGTCAAGACTGAACAGATTCGAGATTGGAAGTTTTCTGTTCACGTGGGAGCCTATTGATGAAGGCCCCTATCTCCGAGAATGAGGTCGACTCTTACTAGTAGACTCTAGGTCGCAAGGAGGCGCCAGTCTGGATTAACCCGACTACTCGTCTTCCCCACTAAATTTTTCTCTGCTACCAGTATCAACACCTGAGATGAATCGTCATCAGCTGTTCGAAGGCAGCAAATTGTGTTTTAAAGGGGTTACAATTTAAACAAAATTTTGTCTGTCTTGAATTCAACTTTTAGTAACTTATATGTATTGTATTGAGGATCTCAATCAAATTGCCAATTCGTACACAAAACCAACAGCCAGTTTCGTAAACTCCAGTGAATGTGTCCAGGAGAAGCCTGATACGCTAGTGGTATCTCCAGCACTGTGAATCTGTGGGTCATCATTGCCAGTGACAGCCTCGTATGGGAAGGAAGTCGCATATCCGGCGTTGTACCAGCTGGCATGGTCAGAGCAAGCGTAACCACACTAATAATGACAACAGTGAGTGATAGTGTTTTTGCGATGAAAGGCAACCTACGGGAGTATCCATCGTGACGGGCAATGTGGAGTATGCAGCAGCGAGAGCTCGGAGGAAGGTATTCAGATCTGCACTAATATAATCTGCTTCAAGGGCAATGACCTCTTTAGAACCTGGTTTGAAGCTGAAAACCAGGCGTCAAATTGAAGGACGGAAATAACATGAGCTGTACTCACTACCCGGACATGTCGAGTTCCATGAAAGCCTTTAGCTTCTTGCCAGCATTCTTATAGTTGGTAGCGATAGCTTGCGAGCCCAAGAGACCCGCTTCTTCCCCGGAGTACCAGTGGAACTCAACCGGGCTTGTTGGTTTGAAACCAGCGGCCAAAAGAGCACGGAATGTCTCAAGCAGATTAACAGTGCCCGTGCCATCATCATCAGCACCAGGTGCACGTCCAGAGGTTGGGTTGCTCAAGTTAATTGAGTCCATATGAGCGCCAACAATCACGATGGGATTCGAAGGTGTGGAGCCTGGGATCTTGGCAATGATAGAGGACTGAACCCAGCTATGAGAGAAAAGACTGACAGTCACGTCAGAGCGACTGTAGGTATCGATATACTGGTAAGTGTCAGCTCTGAGAAGCAACCACATCGAGGGGAAACTCACGCTCTGAACTTTGGACTGGATAAATGTACTTGCACTGGCACCTGTGGATGACTTGTAGTACCGATTATTGAAGGCTGTCAAAGAAGCCAAATTCGAGTTCATGTTGGACGTGGAAAGTGTAGAGATAATTGATTTAACAGAGGTTTGGTGCGAAGGAGTTGGAACTGACAAATTTGAACAATCACGATCTAAGAAGTTTAATCATTAAAGGTATGATAAACTTACAGGCCTCAACAGACTTCATAACTTTCCCTTCGGGCTTAACCCAATCTTTCTGGTCCTCAAAAACTTCGGTTACATCGAACTGTTTGATAATGCGCACGATCAGGAATAAATAGTAATGAGCCGATGAATCACTTACGAATTTAGTGCCAGCGCGCATAAGGTCGAGTACTTCGTCAGGGGTTTTCCATACCGGGTCGGCGCCTTCGGAAAGACTCAAAAGTCGGAGACCCTTAGCAGCATTGGACACGACCTCGTCGTGAGATATGGGGGCAGCATGGACTGCTGCAAGGGAAACTAGCAACAACGAGAGTAGCTGAGGGAACTTCATGTTGGCAAGGGTCGTTCGTGCAAAGACAGGCGAGCGATAGAAAAAAAGTAGTACAGAATCCATCCTTTTATGCCCGACCACACCTCTCTGTCTA
Source organism: Crepidotus variabilis (assembly GCA_015657495.1). NCBI lineage: Eukaryota > Fungi > Basidiomycota > Agaricomycetes > Agaricales > Crepidotaceae > Crepidotus > Crepidotus variabilis. The sequence goes on along the minus strand of MU157885.1, from coordinate 38,664 downwards.
CTTGATAGATGTCGACGATTAGTCCCTCCATTCGGGGAGAAACGCCAAGACTTCGTAGAACCGAGAGTAGCGCATGGGTACCGGCCAAACTTGAGTCTACGAATGCCGAATTCTAGTCATTAATACGAGTGCGTACTATCGGATAAGTTGCGAGGACCTTCAACAACGCGATAAGCACTGCTGCAGCTGTCCTTCTACTTGGCATGTGATGCGCAACGAAGGCTTCAGCACGCTATAAATGGTCTTTGCGCATGCGAAGCTGTTCGTTCTGAGCGGCGCATGCTACGTCTTGAATGGATCCTCTCGTGGTGGTTGTAGATAGAAGGATTGAGTCAATATGGAGCGATGTTGTTGAGTAAGGGCCTTTGACTTGTATTTGCTTCGGAGTTTGGGGAAATGTTATCTTATCTTATCCAGATCCTCAAGCTTAAGCGCCCAAAAGGTCGACGACCTCGCACGGTGAGCAATGATTCTTGATCTTCTCAGAAAAGTTTCAAAAGTAAACACTGGAGAAATAAATTTGCAGCCAGGACCGATAAAGTAAAATAAAGTTCATTTAAAGTTGCAGATCCGTCGACCTAGCCCGCATGGAAAGCGCCAACCGAACTTGCCAAGAGTTTGACGAAGCTCAGTTTGCACATGGAAAAATGCAAGCCATTTGAAAATAATTTGAAATATATTTATGATAAGCAAGCCCTCGGGGTGGGTATCACTGTAGAAAGGATGGTGAAATGACTAATTTCGTTCTGATGTACCTCGGACTACCTACCAATACCAGTGGCGGACTGCATTCTCTGAGTAGATATATACACCATTTATTTTTATTCTATTAACTAAGTATCATACAAGTAGAGGCAAGCTACGATCTGACACAGCGAAATCAATTGAGCTGGCTTCCATTGCTGTGCCAGTCAGCCTCCTGTCTCATTGCATGGCACCTCGAACGATTATTCTTGAACTGTCAGCTCACACCTTCGTTTGCATCATGAGAAACCCCCCTTCTGTTCATGCGGATTACGGTCATAGGTTCTTGACCAGCTCGTCCACCGCTTCCTTGGACATCGGACAAGTCACTGGCGCCATTACTTCCAACTCGCTCTTGTGTGAATCCGTCACCCTATCTACGCTTTCGACAAAGTCATCCGAGAGCGTCCCGATATTTGGAGCCAGCTTGAATATTCCTCTCATAACGTCAGTAGCTTTGGGAGAAGATCTCAAGATGTTCTCAGCTATCTTCACTCATAACGACGAAACGCCGGGATTATCTGTCGGGTCTCGTGTCATGCTCGCCGCACCAACCATCCCCCGGCTGAAGACCATGTGCAAGGAATGTCTATGTATTAATAAGTGGGCGGTATGCAAACTTCGTCATTTCCTGGGACGTGTTTTGTGACTAAATTGCAATTTAGCAACATTCGACCAGTTGGAAAGCCCCGGGCCACATTCCCTGGGAGAGTGCTGAAGAAGGTAGCGATACGACATGGATACCCGAAGGCTCGCTTTTTACCCCAGAGAGCTTCTCTCGCACTTTGTCCCAAATTCGCGGATGTGAAGCAGAAGAAGGCTACACATTCGAGCCAGATAAAGACTCTGAACTTATGCATCAGAGCCACATGGATTCGGAGTTGGTAAAAATGGTTGATGAACTGAAAGGTTTACGCACTTTTTTCGAGTCCCCAATCGATGAAGGAACTTCTGCAGTTATACCTCCTCCTCTCAAGCAATCGATTCCTTCACTGGTTGTCTCCAACTCTCACTCTACCTTTCCATTATCCCTTCATTCTTCACGAACTTTGGAGCAGCCACTGATCGCAAGTCGTCGTCGAAAAGGCCCACCGCCACCGCTGTTTTTGCACAAATCTGTACCAATGACAGACATACCGTATCCGGATATTCCAACCGCATTCTTGGGTTCATCATCATCCGAGAATCCCAAGTATTCTGGCTGCGATGACGACCAGCTTGAAATTTACGTTGAAGAGAAGCCTGCGATGCGCGTGGAGGATATGATTAACAATCTCCGGATGCAATGTTTAACGATGTCGCTGCCGAGTCCGCCTCCCGATTCTTCTTTGAATTCACGATCTGCCGTCGAAACTACGCGCGAACCCACGATTACGAAGACGAACAATTTGAAACTTCCTCGAACGGCCAAGAAGCGTCGAGAGTCAGCGGTGTTACTAGCCAGAAATCAAAAAAATCCGAGCCCTACAGTTCCGGAGAAGAAGACGAAGACAATCAGTGGCACAGATGCTTCTCCAGCTCAAGTCCATTCTAAAGTACCCAGCGCTCCCATGCCACTCATACGCAAAGCCACAAATCCAGTGAGGAATGAAGTCCTACAAATCCGATCACCTCCGGTGAGATCCTTTCCAAAGAGCCGGGCATCAGGTCCATCGCCCTTGGCAAAGGTTCAAGAAAAGAACAAGAAATCGTGCAAGACTGTTCGATTCGCATTGACTAGTGTTGAGCTCCAGGAGGAAACTTCTCTTGTAAAAGCGAAGGTGACATCCAGGCAGAGAGTCGTTCAAACTGTTCGCAAATGGCCCGGAAGAGGAGACAAGATGGCCTTGAAATTTTTGCAAACGCCGCACGGCGATTTCGAGTCCGCCCTTGACCGTTCAGTGGGTAAAGCACCCTCAACTCGAGAGCCTACATCAAAAAATGACTCACCAATACAAGTCAGGAAACGCGCTCATGCATTGAAGGTCACTCCAGTACATCGTCACTCCGACCCCCTTACAAAAGTGTCTTTCGACACAGAGAAGTTCCAGGTAGATGACGAGACGGCAAAAGCTAATACGAACCTTCGGCATTCGAATACTCTTGGAAGGCGATCACTCAGCCGCATCATCAGAGGACCTATGCAAGCTTTGAAAGAGTCTCGGCGCGCAACAATCTCGATTTCTACTGCCTTCGAAACAAAATACGATGAGAATGCTGTGAGAAGACAAGAATTCGGGGAGAGCAAGCCTAACTTGAAGAAGAGCCGCTTACCGACACCACTACGCAGCATTCTCACACGGCTCAAGTAGGCTCTTGTCTGCAAATTGTGCTCCTTGACATATCGGCCTGATGGTCTAGTAGTATGATTCCTTGTTAGGGTGTGACATCGTTTCGAGGAGGTCCCGGGTTCAATTCCCGGTCAGGCCCGGTTATTTTTCATTGTTTTTTATGCAGACGTGATCTACTTTCGTTCATTACAGACATTCTTTTCACTAGTCGAGAATAATTCATTCTTCATTCCTTCTGATCGGTACAGTACAGCTCTCCAACCGAACATAAATTGAACATTTTCTCCGCCGACTACCGGTGTTCACCCTACAGATTCAAGTAGTTGCCATTTCAGTCCTAGCTTATATCGTATACGCGAACACAGTACGTTGAACGTTCTACGTGTGTTCATCAAGAAGCACCTCCATCTGATGGTGGGGGTGGCTGATGCATCCCTGCCGCAGCATGGCCAAATCGAAAGAGTCCAGGGTTGGCCACAATGGGCGAAGTGAAAAGGCCACGGCCACGGCCTTGGCTTTGCATTCCCCCAATGCGAGGAATGGGTTTCGGGAAAGTTTCTTCTAAAGCAACATTTTCACCTTCATCGTCCCCAGGCTGCACCGGCGAAGACATTATTAAAATCAATTTTCGACGCCAACTATTGGACATCTCACCTCGAGGTCGATCACTAAAGCACCAGTATGCCATCCCGCTGCCGTCACTGCAAAACAAAACCTTTCCCTGGGGTGCTTCAGATCATGGTCGAATCTAACCTCCGTAGGTACAACGACCGGGGGAGGTTCACCGCGTTGACGTTCAATAGCAAACTGGCGGGCACGATCATCCGCAAAACCTCCTGGTGTTCCTGGCTCCAATTTCGCTGGATCTCCGAGCCCAAGAGCTCCGTTGGAATATGCACCCCAGGTCATCAATTTTCCTGTCGCCGTTAGCGCAGCATTATGATAATCTCCTATCACGACAGAAATAACCGATTTGTCTTGTAGTTCGGGGATTATTTTCGGTGGCGTATCTACCTTCGTTTCGGTATCCCCAAGAAGAACGATAGACGACGAGCCTGTCGAGTAAGCTACAAAATGCATAAAATTTGCTGATATCTGTCGATCAGGATCGGAGTGAAAGAAGCAGGGTTAGAAACACTCGATTCAAATTGAAATCGAGTGCTCACATGTGTGATCTTGAGCGTTTTGGGTATTTGCACTTTCGGCGGACTGTCGCTCGATTCGGAAAAGATGGCATCCTCCGTGATTTGTCGCAGTTCGCTAAACCTGGGGAGCTAAGGATCATATTGGTGAGCTGATCGGCTATTTTCCTGTATGGCCGCCGGAGCTTACATATTCCCAACACCCTTGGATAACCGCTTGCTCGCCTTCTAGATCGCCAAATTTGAGTACATGGCCTTGATTGGTGAGGCCAACGAGATGGTTCTCAAACGCTGCAATTTGTATCAATTGAAGTGTTTGCTCTTTTCCAGAGCTACTCTGGACAAGCTTTGGTAACGTTGGTAGACTGGGTAGACGCGTAGGAGCAACGTCTTGTAAAGCCCATGAAGCGCATGGTATCATGCCATCCTTGGGGAAGGCGTTGGTGTCTGATTTCTCATCTTCATCCATCTTCCGAAATCCCTCTTGGATAGCTTGGCCCATCTCTCCATCGAACGGCCACCAGACAAACACGTCGCCGAACTTTGTCAAGAGTGCAGAAAAGGCCCAACCGCATTCAATTTGTTTCGGGCTGAAGTCTGATTCTTGAAGGATCGGAGCAGCTAAATGGAATGGTCGACCCCAATTGGTGAAAGTCCAGATCTTATTGGAGCGGTCCCAACAAGACGCATGCAACCTTCCACAGCTTTGAAAGAGCATCAGTTGCTAGAATGCCATACTTAACACTTTGTCTTGCCTGATTGCTCTGATTGGCGCTGGCATTTGCAGCCGATGGGGAACCCTCGCTTGCTTTTCGGGGTTTGAGAAGCCACGACTATTAGCAACATGAGGACCCCATGAGCCATTCAAAGTTCCTTTAAGAATTTGAGTGCTTTAAATTTAATTATGGATCGTGCGTCTTACCCCAAACATGAACGTTTCCATTTGAGTCTAGCGCGTGGAATGACCTAGAGGCTGTGTCAATTGGGGTATCGAATTCAAACGAAATTCAAACCCACATTCCACCGGCAACGAGGCTGACAATGCGCACACCTGGTATTTTTACTTGAATTGGGTATGGTGCCCCATTGATAACCGTCTTTGGCATTCTATCAACTCCAAGACGACCATTTCCCTTGTCTCTGTGAAAATCGGTTCGGTGATTGTGGCTTTCGAAGTAACCATGGACTCACCCCCATGCGAACACTATTTCAATTTGTTAGTCGAATCTATTCAAATCAGAATATGCCTGCTTACCTCTTGGCTTATCTAGGCCACGATAGAGGAACTTATAGCCGCTCGTTCTGGCAGTACCTTCTCCCGAGAAGTTGAAATCATCCATCAACTTGTTCTTCCACAGAGTGTCATCGTTACACAGTGTAGAGAAGAACTAAAGATTTTCCAGTTCGAATACATAGCCTGATATCACTTCTACCTACCTTGTTGGTGCAACCTAAACGCAGCAGATCATGGGCAGGAATGACTCGAAAGACGTCATCAAGAAGTACTTCCACTGGTAACTCTCCGAGTGTAAGTTTAGCAACTTGGTCTTCGGGCATCTTGATATCGTGAACAGTAAGTTGGTATTACTCTGTAACTTTGTAGTGGATGTTAGAGTCAAGAACAATGTAGATCCCAATGAACTGCGTCACACTGCGGATTACGGACTGATAAGCGAGTTGCCGAAATGATCTCGAATGACATCACTTTGACTTGTTTGGATGTTTGCTCCATCCCAAAGCGGCATTTGCTAGAGACGGCCTCTGCAGTATGCACGCTACCTCGCTGCTGTTTGGCGAAATGGAGTTTTCAGCTGTGACTGGCTATGACCTTAAGCCGCAAGGCCGTTTAGCAGCGGTCAAATATGGGTATCAATTTGTGGGCCTCTGGTCATTCTAGGTGTCAGGCAAATTGCCGGGGTTGCATGCATCGTGTCCAGGATGAAGTTTTCATATAAACTTTATTTCAAGGAAGGCTACGGAGGATTGTTTTGTGAATTTTGATTTTCTTATCAACATCAAAATTCACAAAGCCACCTTTCTCTCCAGCGCGGTTAAAAACTCAGCACCCCGTGGATCTTCTCATTATCGAGAGAGATCTCCCCAACACACGGAGTACAGTACATCTTCCACAATCTGCGGTGTTGCCTCCTGTCTTGTCCGAACTTCTCGATGCTGCAACTCCGACACTCAAGGACGTGCGATTTACGGGCACCGGTTAGCACACAACTCAATGTTACTTTTCAAACAGTGAACCTCTTTGAAAATCAAGTCCGTCCGCCGATGCAGGTATTTTCTCCCTCTATCTTTTTGAAAACCGCGGTATGTCGAGCTGGGACCCACAGCCACAATCTCCCATCACTCCATCATGATCTTTACACAACGACATAACTTATGACCGTCTCATCTCACAAAATAGTTATAATCACGACAGTGTTGCGACTTATAGTGACAGTATCTCATGGTTGTATGGCTTCTTTCAGAGAAAGCTGGATATTGAACGGATATTAGGCGCTTTGAGCTTCATAGAGGCTGTCTAATTCAACTTCTATATGTCTTATATAGCCACTTGGCGATCATGAGACGCCCGTTTGTGATCTCCGGCTCTCAGAAAGAAGGATTGGCGGGAATCTTTCAATTGCTCGCTGCCAGTCTTTAATCGCCTTCGCACAGACTGAATCACTTCTGTCACCCCATGGGTGTGAAACATTGACGTTTGCTGAGAACTGCTCCCGCTTCTTGGTATCCATAAAGCTCAGATGACATTCGCGCCGAAAGACGCCTGAGCTTCTCAAGATTCCGAAGCCGAATGGGAGCTCTTCATTCCGGAAAGCCATTGCTTCGCGGCACTTTATTCCGATCGACCCTCCTACTTTGGAGTCAAAGATTCGAGACTCGTCTATCTATACTTCGGCCGCTTATTTCATGCCGACTTCAACTGATCACCCAAATTTGCTGTTTAAAGTGTCATACGAGCAACATATCTAAAACACTCTCGAGGAAGGCTTCGAGATAAAAGGTTTAAGAAATGAATGTTATACCCAAGAAGACCGCATCAATTCTCAGCAGACGAAGGCTGTCGCTTGAAAGTTTGTCGTCACACAAAATGCCGTTGAGGCTTCCGGGTCGGCCAGAGGCTTCCTTTCTCTCGGTGACGGTATGCATGTCATGGGACTGTGTGTGGCTGTTTCTCTCTTTTAGTAATTCTGCTCGCTCATTGGATGAGCGGTCTATTCACTATTGATTGGAAGCCTCCCATGCGGTCATCGGGTCGAAGAAATAACGTAGTGCTTCGTGTTCGTACATATTTGGCTTTATGCAACCTTTATGGGGTACACTCACCGGTATTTTGGGTAGGGACGCAGAAATAACAGAAAAGAAGATAAGAATGACGAGCTCTGGATCCCGCAGTTTAATCGAGGACTTTGATGCATCCATGTGGACGACGAAGGCAAATTCTCTGCCACTTTACTGGTCCACGTCCGGAATCTCAATCTGGGCGCAACGAGCGCCTTCTTCCCAGCGGTAGTACTGGTTTCCAATGAACCATGTTCAGATTCTAAAACGGGTGCACGACTGTTCAAGTGATCGAAAAAGAATGTTTGCGTTTGACTGATCTTATACTGGATGCTGGTTGGCCAGCGAGCTCTCCCACTGCTGGCGCGAGACTCGTGGATATACATAGCCCCAACAGAGTTATTTTCCCAATTAACTGTTCCCCAAAAGGCAATTTCAAGCTAGCGATGGGGTTCTTGCTTCCTCATTGGCTGTTGGAGGTAAATCTCGTTGGATGATAGATCTCCGACGCGGAAGAAGGTCCGGTCAATGTCCGACAACACTGATATCAGCCAGCCACCACACCCAAGTAAGTCGCATTTGTGGTACCCCACAGTCTAAAAAAATTGGTCTCTGGTACTCGACAACAAGGAGTAATATGATGTACAAAAGGTAAGCGAAACCAGCAGTGGTAGAAGAAAGAATAGATATCAATCTACATATTTTGAGGTGGAGATCAAAAGGGAGTGGATGACTATAGCAATGTAAAGTACATATTGATTGTTTGCGATATAAAATAGATGCGATACGGATGAGCGACGAGTAAAATGCATTGTAGGCGGTATCGTTGAGTAAAAAGACGGCGGAGAAAGAATCTGAAAGATATCCAGAGGAATGCGTGAATGCGTGGAGATCGAAGTGTGCTTGCGCGAAAGCGAGTATGCCAGGTGTAACTATTTGACAGGATGAAGAAGCGAGAATGGAAGACGAAGTGGCCTTGGAGCCACAGACGTACCCGGCTAAGCAAAGAAAGGAAGATCGAAAAAATATAGCGGAATATAATAGTGGGAATAAAGGACTAACCAAGACGATGATGTGGATAAAGGCGATAGCAAAGCGACAACAGTGAAGACAAGATCCGAGGAAGAAATCAAGAACATGAGGAATGGAGAGGCCGGAGCGAAGGAAGAGGGCTCGGTAAAGGGCGATAGAAGCTAGATCTATTGCATCCCCCCAACACGTTGGGAGAGAACAAATATTCGGATATGAAGAGAGGGTAAGAGAGAAGAAGAGTCCAGCGCCGCTAAAATCGCAGCTCAGGGAAGTCGTATAGACGAAGATTCCTACTCCAATGACACTCATTGAGAGTGAGGATCGAATTCGTCAACGCTAGTCTGGGATACGCTAAAGTTCGTATGCCCAGTCCCAGGCCGTCCGGTGCTATCGCTGTCGTACACCTCATATCCCTCCGAGGTGTACATTACATTACCAGCTCCACCACCGCTTGACATAGTCGGAACCAACGACGATGAATGATATCCTGAGAGCGGTGTAAGTAATGTGCTATTCTGAGGTAAACCGCGGTGTCCATGCATCGCCGTATTTTGTTCGTGCGAGTGGGCGGGTGCAGAGTGAGGCGACGAACCTGGAATCCTGCTACCAATTGCTAATTGAGGGAGTTGAGAATGGTGAGCGGGCTGCTGCTGCGTCATACTAGATCCCGAAACCGAGCCGTATACGTCTTGTTGTCTTTGTTGGTGATGCATGAGGTTCGAGCGAGAGAGTGCTGAACCGCCATGCCAAGAAGCTGGTACTCCATTCATATATCGTTGACGAGCAGACATCGGTTCGTAGACGCCATTGCCATCGTCGCGCTCATGAGACGGTGGATATCGAATTTCTTCGACGGGGACGGTGTACCGGTCTGTCATTCCTATATTGACTGATGCCGGTAGGCCTAGTCCATCGTGCATGCCATGGCCGCGACTCGGATGCTGCGAGTGGTGGGTCAGGTAGCGTGGGTCGTATGCTGCATGATCCTCGTACAAATCAGCATAGCTGTCTCGCCGCATTGACACGGCGGCGGCGGCTTGCTCCTTCTTGGCCTTTCGCCATTGTTTCCTCATATCTTTGAATTCTAAGTGGAGGCCCAAGCGTCAGCATGAGTGATCAACTTCTAATAGAAGCAAAATATGCCTACCGTCCGGGGTCCGTTTGGAACCGTGCTTTTGCATTGTAACATGGGCGTTAAGATGATTGAGGGTCCCGTACGACTTTGAACAATCAGGCCACGAGCACTGGTATAAGCGTTCAATCTCATCGTAGCGGCGACGGGGGCGCTTCTTGACTGCGTTCCCAGGTAGTGCTACGAATGAATACGTCTTCCGATCGATGGAGGGGTCAGTCCCGACATTCGGATTACTCAGACTCCGATGGAGGTGCTGATTTATCGAAAGTGAAGGGCTGCATGGCATACCCGGTCCAGCGCTCAAAGGAGCAATGGATGAAGAGGTCGACGTGCCCGTCCCTGGTGGTGATGGACCATATGGATGCTCGCTACCGGGTGAATATGGCATACCAGAAGTCGGCGAGCCTGTTAGGACACCAGAGAAGTTTGGTTGTAGAGGAGAAATAGGCTCGTCAAATCCATCGGCTCTGTTATCGGTGAGATTTTGCTGGAAAGCGGAAAGTTGGCTCTCTGGCTTCCATTCCGACTGCCGTTGGGAAGAATGAGGATGGTACTCGGAATGATGGTGGCGCAAATCGCGGAGAGAGCCTGTACTAGCGCCACGATGAAGATGACCAGGGTAGAGTGATGACGGTCGAGGAGGTAGAACGTGTGGGTCAAAGGCGAAGGGAGTGTCGTTATGTATGTAACGTGAACCTGAAGAGCTTGAGTGCTGGCCAACAGATGGGGTAGCATAAAGGGCTGGACCAGACAGGGCAGCTGGTTCAGACATTCTCCGTTGCTCTATTAGCGGCAAGGAATTAGTGTTGTTTGAGGTAGCCCCGTATTTATTGGAGACCCGATCTTGTGGCAGAGAAACTTCTGGCGTATAATTTGGCAGAACCGAATGGAGGAAAGGATTTTGCGAGTTATCCGGAGAGTTCTGGGGCAATAAATGGTGTTCAGAAATGTTTGGAGGCGAAGGAGAGTCGGATGGGTAGGAGGATACTGGTTCCATGGATGGTAGTCTATTAATATCTGTTTGGGAAGAGTTATTGTAGATATTGTGTACGGTGGTAGTTGAGTCCAGATTGAGGGAATAATCCGACAATTGCCTCTGAGAGATGTGCGGGATAGCGAGGGAGAGCATGGCTATGGGTTCGTCTCATTTTACTTTCCGTGTCCGTTAAGAAACCAAATCTTAACCCGACAAAGATCGAGATCTAACTGTGACCACTGTGACGTCTGTGCTTCTGTCAAATTAATTGCCATCGCTTGACCCTTTGGCCATCATTCCCCATTTGGGCGATTCTACACAGAATCTTCCTCCAAAACTCACCCTCATCCTGCTGTTCTTCCGCATCACCTTCACCACTATTCCCTTCTTCTTTCCGCTCTTTCCGCTAGAATTTACTCTAAAATTCAGACAAATATTCCAAAATCCACAGCAATCCCCGTCCCCACCGCAAACTTAGCTCCTTCACCGCCGTGGGAGTATGATAACAACAAAGATCTGCGATCTGTTGGCTTCTATTAGTTTTCGCCTCCGTAAGGGTTTTCTCACTTGCCCCCCCGCAAATGCCAAACACAGTCAAATATTAGATCCCTTCACAACGTGTGAATCTCGCAGGCCACCTCGTCTGACCAAGCACAAATCAAGAAATTCGAAAAGGACGCCCTGAATGGACAAAATTTTCGACAACTTCATTCAAAAAGCCATTGATTCAACCAATATGAATCTTTTTTTTTGCTGCTTCATCCAATCCATCTTTCAATATTATCGCCGTGACGCCCTTCGAGTAGTACTTTGCATGGGATGTGGATACAAGGTTAAATCTTCAGCCCGCAGCTCTTGTTGACGCAAATCGCGATCGCATATGACAAGCATGCACAGGGTTTGATGCTTCCGCTTACTCGATGCTTCCGAAAAGTCAACCCTTCAGATCCCCATTTGCTATCACCTCCTCTTAATGAAGTCCAAACACACAAACTGTGTGGTCTTTCCGTCCCCGAACAAGGATTCAACAACTCTAAAAATTTTAACAACAAATTTTTGAATGGCGGCCCCAGACTTCACAACACGCCTCTTCGAAGAAGTTAGAAAACGCTGCCAATTCAATAGCTCGCCAATTATGGTAAATTGGCCTTGAAAAAGTTCACATAATTCAATGCCATGCACTTGATAATATCCTACAACATTCTTCACGGCCTTTTCGGCTGCATGCCGATATCCAATTAGCAGTGGAAGTAACCCGAGTTTGCCTTCCCGCGAGCCCACCTTCACAAACGGAAACGTTAATGCAAAGCATCTCTGTCGTTCCGTGCTTGACCGGTCTCAAGGTTTCTGCTTGCTTGCTTCTGTCAAATTTCCTAGGTTTCAACAGACTCCAATAATAAACCCATACATAGCGACCACCCGTTGAGAAGCATCAGTAAGAAGAAGTCAGTTTTTGGATCGGCTCTCTCTGCCGAAGCTCGAAAGCGATTACTCCCGCTCGGTAAATGGGGAAAGAAACGAAAGAGACTGCAAACCTATCACAAGAACCAAAGGCATGTCTCTACCCGGTTGCGTCGGATCTAGCGACCCTGCAAACATCTATCACCGTATTTCGTAGGTCACATTTAAAGAGTTGACTGGATTGACGTCCAGCTAAAGCAGCTTAGAAAAATGGAAAATAGAAAAAAAAAGCATATATTGAGGTACCGTTTGACTTGCACGCTGAACTACTGTCGCACTACTTTTTTTTTCATATTAGTCGGAACCTAGCAGCAGAAGCCGCCATAAACCAACTGTAACGTCGCGATTGGCCCAAGTTGGCCTGCACTTGATGCTGTGGACGTCGTGCCACTTATCAGACACCACACTGTGAAGGGTCTTGAGCACGTCGATCATCGCATTGCCAATGGTCTGCCACTCACTCGCTTTTGGGATATCTCAAGATCTCCGGCCGGGTACCACCTCGTATTTGTCGACCACCGCCGTAAGCCGTGTCACACTTTGGTAAGGCCGCTGCGTCCTTGCGTCCGTTGAATTTAGGAGTATACACTCCAGTAAGCTTACATACGCCTGCGCCGAGTCTGATTAACGATGCCAATCTCACCGAGCTTATGTCTAAAAATGTAATTTGCCACCTCACCCGGACTTTGCGCTTTATGTATTGACCAGCATATTTCTAACACATGGCACACATGGTCAGAACGATCCCCCTATCGGGTTTCGTAAGACCGTGACGCTTATTCCATACGGTTTGAAATTCGCTCAAATGCAATGGGATCACGACCTGTCAACAAAATTTGAGCACAGCACGGAGGGTCTTAGAACGTGCTCTGTCAGATTTCTCGGCTTATCTATAACATGTCGTTGTTACAATTGCCGCTGCTGTAATACGCGATCAGGGTACTCGGGCAGAGATGACCCTTTTTGTCGTGTCAAAAACGGCGACAGATGCGCTTACGCGAAGTTTGCTTGCATTGGCGGGCACAATTGAGTCTTCAGCCCTAAAAGGTTGGCACCTTACAAGTGTTCAGTTAGGAGTATTCTGATGCGTAGAGCCCCATAAATTTTCTCCAAGTTTTACTTGAAGGCAGGCGCTCACAGATCAATTGTGGCGGTTGATGCGGCACAACCTTACTCGACTTGGTAATTGCGCAAAACGATGTGGGTTGGTCACGCAGCACATGAGCAAGCGGCGCGCCTAACTACTTTATTTGGCATTGCCAATATCCTCTTCTTTGGTTGATTCCTTCTAAAAGAACGTAAGCCCGAATACGGATGCGACTCGCGCGACAGATCCTGCAAAAGTTGATACATTAACCTTTGAAGCGGACGATCAGGGTGGATTGATCAACCGAAAATTTCGAAGATGTGTCGCTGTTACTCATAAAGGTATGTTTGAGCCAATGAGATGGCATACAACAAGTCAACAAGTGTGCGCTCCAACTCGTGCGATAGTCGAGTTCGGTTCGCAAACATACGAGATTTTTGATCGTTATCCAGGATAAACATAAGGAAGCGGTCGACTTTGGCCACGCCAGAAATTTGATTATTTCTGTCTTGACAAGAGAAGCTGCCAAACGCCCCATATAATTCTGTCTCAGTACTTTGAATAGGACTCTGAGATCCTCGTGTGGCGTAGCCATCAGGAAGCCAACCTTCGAGAGGTATTGTGGCGCATTCAGGTTGACAAGCTGATACCAAAAGAGGTTGATGAGAGTCCTTCTGGACCATGTTGGACAGTCGTCAACTATGATAAGTGCTGGCATAGCAGTTCTGAGGACTTTTTGGGTCGAGATTATTGTAGGCAACAGTAGTCGTTACTCACCGCTACTGAGTGACTGAAGGATCTGGACGGCGGCGTCAATGTGCTCTTAAAATGGACGAGTGAATGACTAATACGAGCGCTCATTCTCATGACGCACTGGCAGACGATCATTGTCAGCGTGATCGCTCAGGAAGCTTCATAGGCAAGGGCTTCTGTATCGACCTTCACGATCAAGAGATACGAAGAGTAGTGAGGAAGCATGCCGGAATTGCTCCTTGCGGCTCTAGGATAAGTAGCTTCATTGAGGCGATGAGTGATGGGTGTCAAATTATCTCACACTGTTCGCAGAGTACACGACCATTGTCATATCAGCCTACAAGTGCCAGTATCAGCTGTTCAACTATTGCGGACTAAGGTCAAGTCTAGGTCACACATAACTGGATAACTTGATACGATCATTGAATAGACACTCCAACTTTGACCTACCCAACCCATTTCTCAGTCAAAGGATTGTAGAACGCTTCGCAGGCCATGCACAAAAGAGCCAATTTGTATCTCGTGGTCTCTCTCGGGAGTGCAACTTTTCGGAGATACATGCAAAAAGAGCTGGTTTTTGTCATCATCATCAGCATCGAAGGGGTGCCTCAGTGTTCGAGAGGCTGAAGTTGGCCTGTTCATCATCTTATCGAGCTAATTGAACAAATGTTATCATTAATCTGACTTATTTTTATCGAAATGCAAAGTGGTTGATCCAATGAACACAAGTACTTTTTTGTAGTTCCTAAGATATAGCTGCAGAGAAAGTGACGGCTATATAAACACCTTTGACTATCGCCTTCCATCTGGTATTTTTGCTTTCAAACCAGCAGTTGTCCATCGCCGATTATTTTGGAGTTTTGAATGCTTTTTGTATTCACTCCTAATGGCTTTAAGGCGCATAATGCCAACCATTCAAGACATCTCAAAAGAGCAAGCGAAGAAAGCTTCAAGATGGCATGGTGCTCTGGAGATTGTGGGAGCAATGTGACAATGAGATCAAACCGGAGAGGCAATTTGAGGCTGAACAATTGATAGAGCCAATGAGAACAGAAAATCGAAGACTGTCACGGAGGCGTCAGGTACAGTGTGTATCATTCGCCGGTAGCGCATTGTCAGTCAATTCCTGTGGCATTTTGTATGGTGCTTTCTCTCCTGGGTCATATTCCGCGCCCAGTACATCGATTTGGGCGTCGGCATATTTCCTCAACATAAGTAGCTAAATGCTCCCGCAATAATACATTTTAATGCCGGGCCAGTACAATAAAAGGCGTGAAATGGATCCTGAGAAATACAGATCAAGTTGTGTTGACGTATATCATCAAGGCTGATAAGATCATCGAGAGAGCACGTGCCTACCCTCACGGCCTGATCGGACCTCGACCGCCAAAGTTGTTGCATGGAGGTCCAGTTCGTTTGAGATGCGCCAGGAATTAAGTAGGCCAAGCTTTATCCACACATAGCCATCCTCTAATAGTTGATATTCCCACCTCCAAAAAAATCTTGATGGTTACAACTCACATCGTCAAATGGGCCGAAAGGCACAGTATGGCAATCTGGTGTGCCAGGACGTCACGACATCGACAGAGTTGTGTGATTTCAGCGGTACCCAGGGCCAGGAACACACAAAAATGACGTGAAATACAAGGATAAAGAACTAGAATAAAACATAGCAGGTGATTATTTCAGTCTATAGCTTCGTAGTGGGCCAGGCACAGGAATGCGAGTTTACCCAGAAGGAGCTGCTCATATAGAGCCGGATATCCTTGACTGGAGGCCCAAAGGATTACGAGAACCATATCGAGAGTCGTATTGAGGAACACAAAGTTCAAGATTGGTACATCGTTTACAGTCACATCGGGGTTATTTGAGAGAACGAGACTTGATTGAAGTTTCCTGATGGATTTGGGCGCCGAGTAATTGTCGTGCCTTGGCCCAAAAGGCCCCACAAAAAAAAGGTACTGGAGAAAAATGTGTGGTAAAACGTGACCAATAGCTCTTTGGAAGAAGTTGTTCAGGTTTGCCCAGATTGTACGAATAATGCAGTACCGAAAGCTAGGAGACGCCCAGTGTGCACATGTTCTACAGTAACGAATAAGTATAGCAAGGAATCTGACTTGCGGAGAGAAGAAAGAAAAGAGCTCCCTGGGTTACCTTGATTTTTGTCGTCGCTGCTGCTCAACGGTCAAACTTCAACCCTCGAAAATTGATTGGCCACTTTCCCAAAACGGGATAGCGATCACACGTGACATCAATAACATCACTTGGTCCAGAGCAGCGATCATCACCAGCTTCCAGAACTTGGACAACGACAACAGCCACGAGCTGAACGTTGAACAGATGGTTGGTGCTACTGCTTCAAATTTACCCACTCAAAGGCGGTCATCTCGTCTGCTTACTCGAAATCGTGAGTGGCATCTATTTCTTTGATTTCTTCGAAAACCTAGTAAACACCGATCATTATTTATCATCTTAGCCGCTCAGAAAGTATCGGGAACCACTGCAAGAAAATCTATATCCGCTGCTAAGAGGAAGAAGTCCGCCACCATTTCTCTTTCATCCTATGGCCGAGGCAAAGATTTGATTTCCGAATCTTCAGGCAAGCTGCTTTCTGCCTCAGGCACCGGCGCCGACCGTCAGAGACTGCACCAGCTATTTGACACGGGGCTCGATGGCCGCGAGAAAATGCTTGCGCGTAAAGAGAAAGAGTTGAATTATCTCTCGGAAATTCTTGATCTTCGAATAAAGGCGCTCGAACAAAAGGAGACTGAAGCAGCTCGAAGAGCACTTCATATGTTCCTTGTGAGCCCATACATGTTTCATACCTGCCATTCACTATCAACTCATCCGTAACGTCCTTTGGAATCGCAGGTGTTATGAAATTTCTTGCAGCCCCTATTCATTGAATCCTTCCCGCTGTGGCCATACATTTTGCGGACTGTGCATTCTTGGATGGTTCTTTTCCCGTTTACATCGCCATTGTGGCACTTGGCACGAATCTTTCGGTTGTCCCATGTGTCGAAGTCCCTTGATCATAACACCCGAACGTATTCCTCGGCTTCAGCTCACCTTTCCATTTGTTCCTAACCGCATTGCTGCTTCCGTCATTGAATCCCTTGTCGCGAAGGTTGCTGAGCAGCCGCAACCCTGACGAGCGAAGATTGAGAAGGAAGAAGATGACAACACGTGCAATTCCAAATTGCGGAAACGATGTCACTCTAATCGGAGGAAACAGAATACAACAGAGAGTGACCTAACCGATGCATCATCTCAGAACCTGGGTCTCCCTGCTTGGAGAGAGGACGGGCGGATGAGGAAGGATTGGTCCAAGAAGGACAGGCAAGTTGATTGTATTCAAGATAACTACGGACCTCCCAGCTGACTTCTTACATATCGCAGGGAAGGCAGAGAAGAGATGGAATATTTGTTAAGTAGATGGACCACGATGCAACCGCAAGACTTCATCGCTATGAAAGTGAAACTCGGGGTTTGAGTGCCATTGGCCTACATTTTCACTAGCTTTCCCTTCGTCTCCTCCAAGCATCACTCACGAGAATCGAGATACCCCAAATCTCGATTTAACTCACGTAAGGCATCTGTAATCAACTTTCATTACGAGCAGCTGGTCTTTATGATGACCATGCAGGAACGTCCTTAGAATACCCTACCGATTAAGTATTATCTCTTAAAGCCTCGGTTCTTCTCTCACCGTATTTAATTATGTTGTGATACCGATCGTGTTCAAAGAGCACCATACAATAGGCAAAACCATTTGTGTACACCAGAGCAAATACCAACAATTACAGGAATCTATTTCGGCCAGAAAAAGCTGCGATTATCACCTAGAGGTGGTAACATCTTTCCTTGAGGGCACGCATTCCGAAAATGTCCTGAATCTTGATTTGAGTTAACTGAATGGCGGCGAAAATGGAGGCATACCCAATCTGACGCCGTAACCCAAAGGTCGGAAACTCCTTCCATCTTGGCGAGGACCGCAGCACCTTTCCATGCAAGTACACGCGGATCTACTTCCTTTGGGGGCGGGATTATCGTCACCTTCTCCATGTTCGGTACGAGGGGGGTAGCGATAGCTTGGAGTCTGGAGCCACAAATAAATAAGGAATTTTTGGACAGTGATAAGGAGGAACGCGCCTGCTTTCCAGGGCATGAGCCATGCCTGGAACGAGAGCTGTACCGCCGATAACAAGGACGGCTTGGAGGTATTTACGAATTTTTTCGTCTCCGCCAGCAGCTCGTGCACTATTAAAAATGGCAACATCAAGAGGCAATTTACTAGCTTCAAAAGCGACATCAATTGGAAAACCACCAGGGAATGTCGGTGCCGCTGGTGGCGGCGGAATGGGAGTGATCGAAGGCGCAGCCTGAGGGTTGGATGCATCTTGTTTATTCTCGTCGTCCCCGTCGACAACTTCTAACGGTACATCAGAAGAACTTTCCGGCCTAGGAGGTCTTGCAGGTAGACCTCCATCAGCAGATGTGTCCATAGCTTGGGAACCCGATCCCGCCTTAGAAGAGGCTTCTAGCAAAAATGGGGTCAAGATAATGACGAAAACACTCCTAGGTGTTCGTACCGGGCTGGCCATCCGTAGGAGGCTGGGAGGAAGTACTTGTTTCCGGCTGCTGTTGCGGGGCCGGCATCAAGTGCTGAGTTGAGATAACCATTGCATTGGTCTGTCATAAGAATTAGAGGATGGTCAGATTGTTACGGCAGGAAAAGTTTACAATAGATTCCATCTGTTGCCCTAAAATTTCTTCTGTGACATTCTGCGAAAGAGGTCGGAAGTTGGCTCGCTTCTCATCAAATCGAATAATCCGAGGTTCAAATAAACTCTGTTGTTTGCGCTGTTTCAGTAAATTGACAAAGGCTGTGCATTAGACATACCATTGGAGCTAGAATTATTTCATCATACGCGCGGAGACCATACTTTTCGGTCAGTTTGTTCGGCCTTCGAACATTGAAATCATATAGATTAAGAGCAACATCTGTCTATGGTGTACGCGGGTCAAGTGCTTTCCACGAGGTGAAACAGATTTAGCTGACTTACGTCTGCGAGTGTACACAACCGGATTTTCAGGTCTTCCATGACATTCCAATCATAGGATCTGCTGAGTTCCAGTTCTCGGTAAGGAAACTTGATTCTCTCAAGTAGAACGCTGAGAAACTCGGTGATATCGTCTCCCCCGACGCTCAAAGACATCCTGTGAGTGCCAATTAGATGGATTCAGAAACTGCGTGACGGCTGCCAAACCTTGTTTCCGGAAGCACAAGCCCTTCGTCCACGCAAGCAATACTTGTGCTAACAGCACCGATATCGACGACACATGCGTTAGAGATGCCAGCACCATATGTCGCTGCCAGAGATTCCTGGATTCAATTAGTATTCCATCGTCGCGTAGGGGAATGGAAGTTACCTGCTGGGCACACACTTGCTTGAACCCCAACGAGTAGATAAGCAGATTGATAAATTCTCGAACATAGGCCCTGTCATAGAGGTCTGGAATGACTAGAACTGTGGAGTAATTCTACTCGAAAGCGATTAGTCACTAATAGCACTTATGAGAGACATCTTACCTTAAGGTCAGCTTCCCTGATGTTCATTTTTTCACTGAGAGTGTTGCGTATGATCGATTCGAGGTCACTTAGAACAATTTGGAGGGAGTTGTAGTCTCTGGTGTTGAAGTTGGAGGAGTAGATTGGCCATCGAACCATATAGTTAGAGGCGACAGGATCTATCAATCGAAGAGCCTGAGTCGAGCAAAAGTTATGCCGGTGCAAATCGCAGTCAGTTGGAACCTCACTTGTTCTCCAACCAACACTTCATCAGTCGTGTTCCCGTCAATCCATTCCGTTTGATAATCGTTGTGTTCCGCAATTCTCTCCGGTTTGAACTGCTCGTTAAAAGTCAAAGCTATTTTCGTAGCGTTTGGAGTGACACGCAGTTTGTAGAATTTCATTCGGTCTCTCAAGGAGAGCGTTATTGCAGAAAGTTTGACATCGAACTAGAACCAGGGTAAAAATAAATGGGATAATGCAGAAGCGTAAGGGTACTCACTGGATCAACTTCTTGAATGTCATCTAAGATACCAGACTCGTCGGTAGCAGTCGCTTTTGGTCTTGACACAAGCTGCACGCGCTCTGTTGGTTGTAAAGCAGTCCTGGACTTCCTTGCAACTACGCAGGGAACTTGAACGGGATTCACGTCCGAAGCTCTTCCAATCCTAATAAAGCGCGATCCTGGATGAATTACAATAACCTGCGAGCCTCGTCTAGTTCAACCTTAGCCTCCGTTGAGCCCATACCAATGGCAACTAACCTCTGATCAGGACCAACTTCTTCTGAGACCGACGCTTTCCCCTTTTTGGCTGCATTTCGCGCCCAAATAGTTTGCGAATCAGACTTCAAATAGGATGCGCTGGCATGCTTGGGATTGAATCTACAACTGATATTCAATTGGATTTCTTCCACTAAACCACGCTACGCACGGCAGTGGGACACTGAAAGACGTAAATTTCATCCCAGTTTCGTCTCTCTTTGCATTTGGAACTCCTCGCGGCATGATGAACCCAAACGGACGAGGAAAAGAGCAATGGGAGAATAGTCAGTCAAAGTGCAGCCTACTGATATTCCTTGATTCGAATCAACGTCACAAATCACGGCCGCGTTTTAGGTAGTTTCCCCGTTTGGAGTCAGCCTCCACTTAAAATCCAACGTAAAACGAAAAATACATTTTTTTTTGGATCGAAAGGAACTACTGTAGCAGGAGATCCGCCTCAACCCACACTCGAAAACTACGATTTGAAGACTGAAGTATGCACTTTCAATAAATCCTCAGAAATATGCATAGAAGTGAGTGTACAATAAATATGATACAAAATTGCAGATCCAGTAACGAGCAAATACAAACAACTCAGCCCGCCTCACCAGCCTACCAAAAAGCACACCATCCAGAGAAGCACTGGCATAAGTTCTCCAGAGCGGTCGCTTGCTCAATTAATTTATCTACCTGAGCAGGGACAGTCAGAACAACATCGGGATTGAAATCGCGTCCTATCGAAGATATTAGTAATGATAATGCTCTGGAGAGATGAGGTTACCAACCTGTGATTTTATTCTGCACACGATTGTAAACAGATAATGCACGTTCATTTCGAACTTCTTGTGCTCCGCCGGGATGTCCTTCATCTGTTGATCTATGAGATCATTTAATGACTGAAAGGTATGAATGCTTTACCTTTGAAGATATCATTTTCATCAGCCTTCAACCTACGCATGGGAGCCTGAGGGTGACCAGCAACTCGAGCGAACTCTGCGGCCCGAACAGGGTTAATGTTCGTCTCTATGTGAACGTCAGAATCGAGAATTTTGGTTTAAAATATGTCCTTTACCCTCTGGAAGACGAACTTCGACCTCTGTCTGCATCAACCTCCAGTTGATGAGAGGATCATATACGAAAGCCTCGAGGACGGCCATAAGAGACTCTTTATTCCGCCTTAACACATCCATTGTAATCTCGCAGGTATTTCTGAAACTTCCCTCTATGCCGCTGACCTGATTCGTTAACAACAACGTCAATCATCAAACGATAAGGCGCGTATTTGAAAACAAACCTCCATGGCATGCGTAAGCATTCGGGTCAGCCGGAATGGTACCTTCTCTGGGAATTTTTCGCGATGCATAGCGACTTCAAAGCAGTCACCAAAATCGATATGAACCATCTTCCCTGTGATGCGTTCCATTAGGATATTTGACGGATGGCGATCTCCAAGACCCAAAATGTGGCCAACCATGCTGTTGACGGCCAACGAGCGGGTGTAAGTTGCGCGACGTTCTAACCAATGCTCAGAATTGGAACTCTTCAGCCACAGCACTCGGTAAAGATCTTGGCCTGTGGTATTTTCAAGCGCATATTCAAAGACTTCGATCTTTTGTAACAGACAAAGGTTCTCATAGTCCGGCGCCATCTAGAAAAGGTATTCACTTCTAAGCAAAGAAAAATGGGCAGCAAAAACAGGACTGACTTGTAGCATGAGGCGATATTCAATGTTAAGAAGAACTTTTCGTGACTCGCGGTAGTCGCGAATGAGGACATGTAACGTGTCACTATCTTGTACCCAACCTATAAGACCAACATTCGGGGCCAGCGGTATAACGGGGTATCGTTGGATATGGAGCCGCCGCTTGAAGCTGGCAGTATCCACCGAAAGAAGAGTGTTAACTAAGCTGAAGAACTGCATCACTCGTTCGTCTTGCCGCAAATCTTCGTGGCCTTAGGAAAAACAAAAATTGTCAAGCTGATAGTTGTATCGAAAATTGATTGAACGACCTTTGAGCAAATATTGATAGTCTCTGCCATCATCTCCCTTCAGAGGCAGACGTCGGGGTCGTTGTTTGGAGACAATGACGGTAAGCTTGGTTGCGAAGCTTGTAATTCGTATGATTGGTCGTCCGGCTTGGTATGTTCCTACCAATACATGAGCTAACCAATCACGCGAGCTGATTAAACATACCTGGGACGGCCAGGTCTAGATTACGAGCCTTCAGTAAGCTAGGTGAAACATATTGTAGATCTAGGGTGGTAAGTGACGACAGCTGCTTCTCGATCCTCTTGAAAACCTATTGAATCGAATAGATGTATCAGTTCCGAAGAGAAAGAAAAAACAACGGCAGACACACCCCGTAATAGATATCCCAAGCTTTGTCTAGTTCTCCAGCGTCACCAAAAGTACGGTATCGGCGACATGCTTCTCGTGCTTCAAGAAGTTCTCTGCCGAATAGATGAAGGAAAGAAGTTTCCCGTGCAGTTGTAGGACCCTGATGATCAATCTTTAGCTTGATGCAAGAGCCGCCGAAGAAGGACTCACAGCTTCCAGCAGGTCGTGAAGAGGTTCTAAAGCAGCGATCATTCCAGCAGGATTCTTCTCGGAGAAGAACAATCGAGACGCCTCTTCCAGTCCTTCGTGCCAGAGCTCTGGCCATAGAATAGCAACACGGATAAGTTCCTTGCTCACAACCAATGCCTAAAGAAAAAGAGGGTCACATGTGTACGAACTAAGATGGGTGAAATAAAAACCTGCGAAACGATGGAGTAGCTGTGCTCTTTCATTTTATTCAGAATGTCCGTGGCTGCGTTCTGCCTGGCAAGACTCGAAGATTGAGAAGCGACAGTCAAGGGATAAATGAGAGCTTGTGGATGATGTTTCCCTACTTCACTGAGGAGATTATTGATATTCCTTCGAATGTTGATGTGTGGAGTTTGAATGCGCGCGATAATCTTAGCAGAACACCGTTAAGCCAGATATTTAGAGCAGATAATGCTAGCTTACCTGCGGGATCACATCTAGCCATGTATCAACTTCCACAGTCGAGAATCCGCTCGCCATAGCATGACTGACATCGTCGTGTGCTCCATATTTAAACCAAAGGGTTAGTACTCGTAAAGTGTCTTGGAGAGCATCCTTGTTCCTCAACGAGATTGATCGGAAGAAACCTGTGCAACATTAGGTAGATATTGAATGTGAATGGCAAGCATACCCTCAACCGCTTGAACGACATGGAGGGCGAGTTTATCACCGGCGACATCGTTTGTTCTCCCTTCGTTCTGCCCTTCCATGTACGCGATGACATCAAAATTGGCGAGGGCCCAAGTGTGCCATGCTTTGTACCATGACGGGTCGTAATGAGTGGCCAAATAGTATGCTTGAAGGATATCTTGAATGTCTCGCTGTAGAAGCTTGAGCGTCAAGTAACGCCTCAGACATCAGAACAACAGACCGTGCCCCAGTCTTCTTTGAGTTGAATTTGCCACTCCCCCTGTTTTAGATAGCAGCGAGCTACAAGTTTTGACAGCTCGGCAATCTTTTGTTTTGAAACGCCAGCTCGTTGTGTTGGCGCGTTGGTTTCGCGAATGACGTCAGAGGCAAGGCTACCAGAGAACTGGCGCAAAAAGTTGAGGCTATCTTCTTTTGCCCCTTTGGCCCACATATACTTCAACTGAGCGTATACAACATTTGGCGGCGCCTTAGTATGGTGATGTTCGTGGATTCGGTGCTATGTGCGTCGTCAACTCCAGCAGAATGATAAGCGTTCAAAACTTACGCGATCCGGTGACAGCAGCGAATTGATAGTCTTCTCGGCGAGAGCCATGCGCTCATTTTTGCGACAAAGATTCGCAAATTTAATCCACATGATAGGGTCGTCTTCTGGGTTGAGGACAAGTGTTCGAACTTGCAGGATACGTTGCCAGACTTCAACGTCTGGCTGGCATCCTTGAAGCCTGGGGAATGTTCAAAATGTGGGCCGGGATTATCCAAAATAGCGTACCTCTTCATCCAGGTCGTTCTCATGGTTTGCTGTCGCTCAGTTTGATCGGCAAATTGCTTGTATTGTATGATTTCCTCGAGCTCCGATAGCATCTGAGCCCGAACCATAACACTTTCAAAGAGTAAGGTCATGAGAAAAAAAGAAAAAAAGAAACTGGCTTACTGATATGAGCGCCCATAGCCTTCTCCAACAAAAGAGGTCAGTTCAGGATCAAGCAAATCGCGAGCCTTCGCTATGTGAACCAAAGCTTTTGGGAACTGGTTTTGATGGACCGACAGGATCGCACGATAGAAAGCTCTATCCGGTGAGTCTGACTTCATGGTAGCAATGTAGTCGTCCATCGAGTCCCATTCGTTGA
Organism: Crepidotus variabilis; assembly: GCA_015657495.1. NCBI lineage: Eukaryota > Fungi > Basidiomycota > Agaricomycetes > Agaricales > Crepidotaceae > Crepidotus > Crepidotus variabilis. The sequence goes on along the minus strand of MU157885.1, from coordinate 14,070 downwards.
GCGACCAAGCAGCAGCAGCGGCCATCGGTGCTATTTCTCGTCGATCATCATGGCTGGCATTAGTCCAGTTATCTTCCACCTGTTGTGCGAGTTGATCCCATTCTCCAAGTGCATGTAAGCATTTCATCCGACCAATCTGAATATCGGGCGCATGGGGATCCAAATCGGCCTTTCGTTCGTATGCAACCAACGCTTCCTGCCATCTGCCCAATCTTTCATACCATTCCTCATGTTTGGTGACGTCGTACTGCTCTCTTGCCGTTAAAAGGGTACCCCATGCTGCGTCGTGTTGTTGCAGCCGTGTGTTTATCGAAATGAGCGCCTCGATTACAGCTGGGGATGATTCGGAGAAATATTCTAGCTCTTTATAATGTAGGGCCTTCGCATAGGCCATGTACTTCATCGCGTATTCTCCGAGAGTTCGATGTTCGATTGGAAGAGACTTTTCCTCATGTTCCATGAACTCCGCTAGATTGAGGAGGCGATGGATTAGATCTGAAGGAGCAGCAGGCGAAGTGATGGCAGATTCAATGGAACGGACCAGGTCTTCCTGCATCACAAAAATATAAGTCAACATGAGCCCCGAAATTTTGAATAGAAAACTTGCCTGATATTGGTCATAAAGCTCACTCCAACAGGACAGGAAAGCAGCGTTGAAAAGCTCTTTGGCCAAAGGAGGATGTATATCGACCAGACTCATACATGCTCGAAGAGCATGCGAAGGCGACTCTTTCATGAATTCAACACTTAGACGATGCATCCACTCCACCCAATCCTCTCTGGTTGCAACTCTAGAGACGTCCCAAGCCTGCTTTAGATGCTGTTGGTTCACAGCCATTTTCGTTGCTTCTGCAGGTGCCGAAAATTCTGGTGCTTTCGAGCTCTCACTCATCCTGAGCAACAAATATTAGTAGTAATAATAAGCCTGCCTGCCAGGGCGGAACTTACAAAAGTTCCAGGACTCCAGCTTCTTGAGGGAGGCGTTCTCCGTTCAAGAGTTTCGATATTAAATTTTCATATTTCGGATGGGGCACTCGATTTCTGAGCAAGCACTGTGACCTAATCAGCACGAAGGAATTGAGCGATATGAAAATAGAGCCGACCTTGTTGATGGTTGGCACAAAGATCGCGAAGTCAGAACCAAGCTGAACGACTAGCGAGCAAAGAGTGTCCATCACAGCCATTCTTAGTTCGTTGCTCCCATCTTCTAAAACACGAATGAGAGGGTGGATAATCCGCGATGCATGGTCAGAGAAGTTGATTCGTCGCGACATTCCGTCGATCGTCTGGATCGCTCGTTTCCGGAGAGCTGTCAGGGACTCTGGCCTATCCGTGAAATCCCGGCGTTCATAGGATTTAACAATTATAGGTATCACTAGGTGGAGATATTCTTCGATGTTGGCTCCGAAAGTAAGAAATGCGTCGAAGACCTTTATCTGAGTGCTGGTCCTCTTCTCGGTGAGTTCTCCCTCAAAAATCTTGAGTATCAAAGGTAGAATTGAAGGTAGGAAGGGCTTGAACTCAGCGTCAAGCGCCTTCCCTAGTGCCTCGATAAGAGATACGATAGGCAACTGGAGAGTGGGGTTATCCCATAGTTCTGTGACAAGAACGAAAACCTCCGGCACGAAATTGCGAATGTGCTGCTTGATAATGCCAATGAGAATGGCTAGTTGTTGGAGATGGAACTCTTGTAGTCGGGCAGCGGAACCCCTGGTCACTGAAGCGAACGCGGGTATGATCTGAGGTAGAAATGTAACACATTTCAAGCCTTGAGTCTTGAAAATAGACATGATGGCTTCGATGACTGTGTGGTGATGACTACTTAGGCCTTGATCTTTGAGGATCGCGAGAAGGGCGGTGATGACCACGGTTTGGTAATAATCATCCGAACCAGACGTGGCCGCGTGTTGAGTTTCTGGAATTTGGTTTACAGCTGCCACTGCAGTCTCGCTGGTGCTGTCCTCGTCTGGCCTGGTCTGGCAGAATGTCAGTTTGATAAGGAGGATCATCAAAGTTCTGAACAAGTACCTTCCGGCGATAAGGATCCAGAGCACCAAGAATTCCCAGTACTTTCACGACTTCGCGTCGTACTTGTTGGTTGGTGTCTGTTCGCAGGATTCGGCCAAGTAAGGGAAGAAGTTGAGGGTAGTCCACAAGAGGTGTAATGACATATCCAGTACTGGAACATACTTGACCAAGTGTATGTAAGGCAGCATCACGTTTGAGTAGAGACGGATCTGAAAGTCGTGCAATGATAACCTGCATGAGGGCGGGAATATTCTCCATGGCGTCCTCTCCACCAACACAAGTCAATTCCCCGAGACACATGAGGACATTCGCAGCAACTGTTGGGTTTGAGTCATTCGCTTTAGGTAGAAGTACCTGCAGCATTGGGAGTGCATAGGGTTTGATCAGGCGCTGAGTGGCGCCAACTAGCAGAGTTAGAAGCCTGGTACATTCCTCTCTATTTCGCCTGAGTCGAATATCAGTCATTGCACAAATTATCAGAAAGTAAGACTTGCATGACAGTCGAATATTCAAGTTCGGTCAAAAGTTGGATGAGGGCTTTCCGAAGTGATGGCATAACATAGGCAGGGTTGTGTTTGGCGAGTCGTCCTATTAGACCTACAGCGGCGACCCGATTCTCGAAGACCTCGTCATTGAGGGCGATAAAAAGCGATCTAACATTCTCAGCTTGAGCGAGGTGTTTGTCGAATCGATCATGCAAAGAGGACAAGACGACATGTCGGATCTTTGCATCTATTAATATTTCAGCAGGACCATTGTGCAATAAACATGAATGACTGTCACCTGGATCGGCAATACCGACAGTCAATAGCTTGTCCAAAACATCACTGATAACTTCGATTGCGTGGCTGCTCGCTTGATAGCAGATAGGGTCTTTGATGAAGAGCTCGCAGCAAGTCTCTGCTGCTGCTTTGCGGACTTCTACGTGGTCGTCCTCGAGGTAAGGCAGTGCACATTGACGAACGAACTCATTTAGGACGTGGCCTTGTAAAGTCAACGCTTCAGTTTCAGCGCATTGAATACAGGAGACCCACCACTGAAGTCAAATGAGCCCAAAGTGCTCAGTGCGAGTTCGATTTGTTCGGGATTCTTATCATTTCCGTTCATCTGAACGATAAGAACTCAGATAACCATGTAATTGGAAGATCAAACGCCACCACTTACTTGAGCCGCATTTAGTTCTTTGATGGTAGACATGTCGTTTCTTGCAAGAGGATTTGGAGCGCCAAGAGGTTTGTAAGGTTGTCCACTCAGTAATATGCATAACACATCGAGCAATCGATCTATTAGAGACACTGGTCAATCGTTGTCTTCGTATATTTGAGGAAGCGAACCTTGAATGGTTTTTAACAAGGGCGGAATACATTTCGCAATTGCCGCGAGAGCTTGTATAAGGGGTTCACTCAGCCCACAGGCAAGCATAAGATCTAATTGGTCGTGGAGTAGTTTGGTGAGATTCGGGCCAACAGCTGAAGCCAACATCCCGATACACTGGAAAATGGGCTCCTCTGACGGTGCATTCTTGCGCCTACACAATTATTAGCGGATTCAATCAGATCAGTCAAATAACATACCCTCGTCCCTGTAACCCAAGCTTGATTTGCATCATAACGGCATCAAGAAACGGCTTCATGTCGCTTCCAACCGCAGTAGCAGTATGTCCAATGGCCACAAACGCTATGAAAAGTAATTAAATCGACACTGTCAAGATTACGGATTTGCTTTACCGAAAGAACGTTCGCTAGGCTTCTCCAGCTGGGTCAACAGGTGAGCCATTGCTTTATGCAGGAAGTGTTCGGTGAAAGTCTGAGTGTCGTAGGCAGCCAAAGAGGGAATCATGATTATAACCATCTTACGAACGAGAGGGTCTCTGTGTGCACGGAATCGCAAGATCTGGTCGGCAGTATCTAGAAAGTTCTCCTTCATGAACTAAGGGACTGTTAGTCGGGGTTTAGCAAAGTCAGTTCGCACTCACCATTCCTGCATGCAACAGAAGCTCTCTGTATGTTACCAGAGAGCCATGAATCACTTCTGGTTGGGATTGCTTGAGGCCAGCTTGCGCATCTTGCAATATTTTGGAAAGATATGGCGATCTGGCTTGGCGTTCTCTTTGCGTTACAATCTCCAAACAAGCTGCAAGTAGTTCTGCAGCGCCTTCTCGAACAATGACGCGTTGATCTCTGAGCGGCCCGAGGATATTATCGAAGACTATCCCTATATGCGAATGGAAGTAGTTGGGACTGTTTTTCGCCAACTCTTTCAATATCAGCACGCCGGCGTATCGAGGAGATTCTTGTTTATCAGGTTGCATCAATTCTATGGCTGCGGGAACCTCATAGTCCATAAAGCGCTCCCCGAACGCTGAGCCGCCAATCTCAGCGATGTGACCAAGCGTCTTGGAGGCCGCAAGCATGAGGTTGACGTCGTGATTCGGTAGGAGGTGCTTGACGTAGTTGTATAAACGAAAAAGATTCTTCTTTGACTCTATAGTTTCTTCCTGATCAATCTTTAGGAGCTTTTCTACAGGAAATAGAGTCAATCAGTCCTAAATACTGGCGCACGAGGATAAAACACACCGATAGCCAACAGTCCGCCAAAGGCCTCCACAGAATTCTGGCTATGGGTTAGTTCGAACAATCTCCGGTTAATACTATCTTCCCAAAGCTTCGCGGCAGCGTCCGACGACATCTCGACAATGTTCGTTGAGACCTACAGCCAGCTCTAGCGACATAGCTTGATATCCTTGACGAGCATAAATCCACATACGAAACGTGCCAGGTCGTCCGCTGCTTGAATCCTCACATCCGGATTTTTGTTCTTGAGACCACTAAATATTTGGGTTAGCCTATCGGGCTGGTTAGGTTGTACCGCGGAAGCCATGTTCCGGGCTGAGAGTTGAGGATAGAGGTATGATTGCGTTCATGTTATGTCGACAGATTGGTCGGGCCGTATATTTGTCTGTATTGATTCCCTCCTGTTGATCACGCATTGCATGGCCAAACCGCCCCTGTTTAGTAACCGGAGCTACTGTTTTCCGCGATGTCGACTCTGGGTATGCAGCTATCCAACTCCTTGTGTTCTCACCATTAACTAAAAATTTCGGTATACCATACACCGATCATAAATATCTATGTTCAAAGCGGCCAATGTTATGTACCACAAAAACCCAGAATGATAAAAGCAGTCGTCCAACGGATTCGATGTTGTAGATATATCAGGCCTCTCAAAGCCTACCTATCTCTTCAGCTCATTGTCTCCGACTGCCAGTGCCTCTTCACTTCCATATGTCTTCTCTTCTCTCTTCAAGCCCAGTCTCCCAAGCAAGAGCTTCTTCATGACACTGCAGTTTATACAATTTTGCTCCCATGCCAGTGTTCTCTTCGTGCACTGTGGGAACTGTGAGATTGCCAACAAAATCAATGTCCCAGATGGGTGTCTTCGTCCATGTGAGAAAGGAACCCCTGGTAATAGCGGCGTGACTTTGTTTAAGCAGCTTGCAGCCTTCGCAAAACATACGATATTAATTCTTCCCAAGGACAATTTCAAGCAAAACTCTCGTTTCTCTGCTTAATCTATCAAGAATGTTTATGTAAAGGTTACCGAACCAGCTTCGTTGTCTGATAATAACGAGCGCATTGATGAAGATTACCGACAACGCAATGCTGGAGCGAATGATCGACATCAAAGTGTGATCGCCAAATAAGGGAAGCACACTGATTGATCAGTAAGAACATGCTCAGGCGCCAAACGCAACGCTACCATTGCAATAAGTTGGCTTCGAGACATTTAAAGGTCATCTAAAAGAACAAAAAAGCGGGCCTCACTGGGAATTGAACCCAGGACCTCCTCCAATCGTGTGGCTGTGCACCCAAAGGAGGAATCATGCGACTAGACCATAAGGCCGATGAAAAGGGAGCTAAATATAGTAAATATATTCAGTTTTTTTGTCATAATGAGTCTGCATGTCTACAGGGAAACTGAGAGCCTGTATCTAGAACTCTAGACTCGAATCCAGGTACTTGGAATGTTGCTTCTAAGACAACTTCTGCATTGCAGAGCACTGTGGATTTTTGGCACCTTGCCAAATTAAGACTGTTTTTACCTGCTTAATTGAGGAGAACAGCGAAGATTCCTTCTATGAAGTAGGAAATAGAAGCTGTGTATCAGTCGAAGATAACTTTACAGATACTGGGCTTTTAAATTTTGAAACAAAATTTATTGGATGCTTGACTTCTCAAAGCCTTTCTGTGACTATTCGAGTTAGCTGACTGTGTCTCTGCCGTATGTAAATTGAGGTTTGAATTGGCGGCTCACTGGCACTTGAGGCAACGCAGCTACAGTTAACTCCAGTTGAAGGAATTTCGGTTATGGCCAAACTCTGCTATCGCTTAAGCTCGAATTGAACGAGAGTTCTTCACTCAACTGCCATTCACAAGCGACAATCAGTTTTGATCAGCGTTTTTATACTTGGAATTTACTAATCAAGGCCACAAAAAAATTTGTCGCAGGGCATGACCGGGAATTGAACCCAGGACCTCTCGAAACTGCTCTCAGCCCCTGTGAACCCCAAACTCCCTAACACTAGAACCCATCAGGCCGACGATGGCTGTGCGTGGGTGGACCTCAGACCTGAATATCGTGTCGAATCTTTTTTTGAATATGGATTCACAAGATGAATTGATTTGTATAATCTTTTTACTGTTAGTTCATGACACCTCCGTGTTTTGAGACCGAGCACAGTCAGCATGACGGAAGGTTGAAGGATTCACGATTGACATCTCATATGATCGTGGATAACATTTCAGATGAAGACAAATGTAAGGTATTGGAGGCGAACGTGGCAGTCATGACCGCTGGTAAGTAAGTACAACTTTTAGTTAAGAATGCGAAGTATGCAATCAAAACTGTGTGTGAGTCAAGAAGAAAGCCTAGCGAGCAAATACTGTTATAGCTTTGGATTATTCAAGGAAGGTCAATCAGGCGCTGAAAATTTGTTCGAGCTGTCTTCCAAGAACCCAAAGTGAACATAGAACAAATACTCAAATATAAACAGGGCTGTGAGAGAGCGCAGATGCCGGAGGTTGTTTATACATGAGGACCAGTCGTTCATGCGTGGCGATAAGGGCAGGATTGCAATCTATCTTGTGCTTTTTCCAGTCCCTGAAAGGATATCAGCTGATATAGAAAATCATATAGATTCAAGACTCACGCTTTCTGACAAGCTTTATTGCAATAGAATACCGTCCGGCAACCCGAACAGGCGAGTTTCTTCGTGATTTGCACTTCTCTCAGGCGATGAACACATGCAGGGTTACAACATTTTTTGAGAAGTTTATAACGTTCGCGAACGGTTCCCTCTCCGATCGTGTAGAATATTTTGATCTGCGTCCACATTTCAGCGGCTCGGGTGGTATTTGAAATCGCGAATTTGGTCACAGTTTCGTGATATATGAGCTCAAACGTTTGGCGGGCGAGATCGAGAAGGTCTGACGTGGAGTAAAGCCAACAAGTAGTGTCTCTACAGGTGGTTGCATGCTCGAGGCGCGTTAACAACATGTCCCACGAGCTAAGGGTATCTGTGAGGAGCTCATAGATGTGTGCATCGTTTTTCGGCTGAACCCCAAAGACTTGGGAGACTACTCGAGGAAATGAAGGGATGGAAAGAAGTTCGGTGAATAGCTGGGGTGCTCGACTACCACTGAAGCTTATGCACTCGCTGAGAATCATTAGAGTTAAGGAGAAATTTGGCTTGAGGGAGAGAAGACGTACAGCAAAATAGCAGCCCCCACACCAAGCGCAACAGATGTTGACTCTTTGTTCCCAAATTCTATTTGGCGGTGTAGTGCATTACACAAATGTTCGTGAATTTTAGCATCGACGCAATGCTGAATATGATCGGATACGCTCTCATCGGATTCCATGATCACCGAGAAAAAACCGTGTATTGTATGGAGTTCTTCAACCAGCTCCTTGTTCAGTATGGATTTGGAAGCGAGCCAGCTTGTTATAGTTTTCGCGACGTGTTGAAGTGATGTGGTTTTGAGGAGTCGTTGGTAAATCCGAGCAACTTTGGTGCAATCCCCAAATAACAACTGGTAAGCGATCTCGTTTGCCGCTTGCCTATTGTCAGGTTGCGTGTCCATCTCCAGCCAACAGATCCAAACGAGATCTATGGATTTGTCGCTGTAAAAGTTTCTACAAGGGGCGAATAAGTCGGGTTTAATTTACACAGAGCAGAGGAAAGGTACCTTTTCAGAGGACTGATAACATACAAAGATTTGAGAAACATAGCTACGGTATTGCGTATAACATCTTCCAGAGCGCCTTGGATTTTTAAGAGATTGCGATCTTTCCAAATCGCGTCGATGATCTTCGGTACAACACTGCGAATTTGCGCGGCCAATGGACTTTCACTTGCCAATAATCGTTTGGCGGCGTCTTGACTCAAGTATGCGTTGAGACAGTGCAGAGGGATACCCCATAGCCCTGGAGTTACTGGATTATGGATCGATCGTTGAAGGAGATCCAAGGAGAAAGCCACGAATTCTGCTTCATTATACTTGCCAGTGCCGCTGGCGCAAGCCATAGAAATTGCTAGTGTGATACATGAGTGTGGAGGCCCTTCCGATCCCATTTTGAGCGCCTCGGAGGGTGGTAAAGTTGCTATTCGTCGTTGCGCGGAGCAATTAGGTGAGACACCTCTGGGAGTACTGGGAGTACCACAGACACATTGCAAAAGAAGTACATTCTGAGAGGCCATGATAGAGTCTAGCTTTGAATTAGTAGTTTGTAACAGTGAACTCGTGGATGGATTCCAACACAGCGCGAGACGTCACACCGACATGTGATGACGTGACAAATAATCACATCAATCGACGCTGCGGCTGTGCTTCGGCAGGCTTCCCGTGACACGGAATGCGATCCGCAACAGTGCCTCTGTTGCCGACGCGGCGACGCAAGTCCGCAGCAGGTCGTTCAGTGAAGTCCAAGCCTCCAAGCCTCTATTAAATAACCGCAGCAGGGACAGCCCTGACAGCTGATTCCACAGCACTTTGGAAGACCACTAGGACTCTGTCCGCAGCTATATCAACCTCCAAGTCTAAAGTATCGCCAGAATGATCATCGAACCTGCAGACTCTTCCTCAAGCCAGACCTCTCCAAAGATGAAGCTCCCAGTACGTTGTATCTTACATTGCCCTTGACCAAAACGTCCATTCTTATTCTGAACCAGGACAACCCTCCCACGTATAGCGAGGCATTCAGAAGCGCAACTATCAACAGCGCTCGAACCGCGAGCTCCTCACACTCAAGACATACGGCGCCAGACAAAAACCTTCCAGACCGCCCAGCAAATTTGCATTCAGCCGTCGATCAAGTCCATATATATAATCGCAAGAGCGAAATCAAAGGTATGGCCACTCTATCATACAATGAGATCATAACTCATAAGAATCAAACTTCAGGTGTCTTCCATGTCGATCCGCTCATCCCCCTTCTCGACATCGAGCGCCGACATAAACACCATCACAAAGGACATGGACATTCCAAGCATGACCCAATTCCCCACGCATCCTTCCGTACTCGTCATAGTGAGATTGATATATCCCTAGCGACGAATGGCGACTTCAGGCAAGCGTCGCGCGCCAACGTCTCAGTGTCGAATATGTCCAAAGACCTGAAAATCACTTTGGTACGTTTTCAAATCCACCGCCAGGCATCATACCTCATTGACAACCATCCTAGCTTCCAGCAGAACCTTCCCAACCACGATTGGCTTTGAATGCTGCCTCGAAGCATGGTTAGTACTCGTTCAATGATGTGGTCTCTGGCCTTGCTCACACAGTCACAGGAACTGTGGTGCTTTTAATTCCTCCAAACTTCAGTGGAATCGTTCGAATGCAAACACATAAAGGTTCACTCGAGATTCTTCCTGCCCTTGCCCACCGTATCAAGATTGCTAAACGCACTGAACATGAAATAATTTTCATGCGCAACGGTGACGAAGACGACTGTCCAGAGGCCAATTATTGCGATTTGACCTCACGTACGGGAAAGATTGTTGTAGGTTTGCGTGATCAAGATCAATACGTACCAGCAGTTGGGTTTTGGAAAAAGTTTGGAAGCTCGTTTTCCCGCAAAGATTCGGACAACGGCCAGTAAAGAGTTTGGCGCTCGACTATTTATCAGATATGCTTTCTGTACGCTTTCGTCTTAGTTCCTTCGCATGTGCTTGTTAATGTATACTTTACTTGGAGATTTAGACCTTTTATGACATGGATTTTATATGATTCTCGCGCTAATACCACTTTACATATACACCGAACTCATCGGCGTCGGCGCGATTCAGTTCACATGGCAGATTCCGACCTTCGCTGTCAAAGCAATCATGATCCTGTGCTGACTCTGTATCTCAAACAGGATCTACATCCCAAAATAACCAAACCAGGTCAGCGTTGAAAATATCCGCACGATACTTCTCATACCTCCGCCCTTTACTCCCAACGACCATGCATTCCTCTGGCGAAGACGTATCTGGCTGCTTCGGAAATTTCTTCTCGAGACGACGATCTAACAAAACCGTCCATTGGCACGGTTCTGCTCTTGACTCCCATTCCTCAATTCGAAGGGAGAGTAAAGCAACAAAAGTTCAAGGACTTCGGCTGCATACTGCAGAAGATAAGGTCGAAAACTTCCTATGGCAAGATCATGTCTATCGAGCTCACACGCATCAATTGTCTAGCCCGAGGTGCAATACTTCAGCCCTTTCTGTGACTACTCAAACGGATCCCCGACGAGCTGGTGGAAATTAGAGGCCTCGGAAGGGCCTCCAAGTTACACTCCACAGGTCATCGCCTCCAACTCTGCGAATGATGTGTCATCCGTGGTTGACTCTACAATCAACGCTATAAATCCACTGCTTCGTGATTTGAGCCTCAAGATTCATGGTGCGATCTAGGTTCGAGCAAAAACGCTCCAGGTGCATCCATAACTGACTTAAATATACAGGACATCCAGAACTTCGGTTTGAAGAAAGGTTCATATCTATTCTTTGTTGAAACGACCCATGGCCGATTATTTTCGAGTAGATATGCACATGAACTCCTCACCAATTTTATGGAAAGCCAAGGATTTAAGGTAACAAGGCACTATCTTGGCCTTGAGACCGCCTGGCGCGCCGAGTACGCTCAAGGTAAAGGTGGGAGAGTCCTCGGTATAAACTCCGAAATGGACGCTCTGCCTGGAATCGGGCATGGATGTGGTCATAATCTCATCGCCATCGGCGGAGTCGGCGTCGCATTAGCTCTCAAAGCTGTCTTACAAGCTAATCCTAAAATCCCTGGAAATATAATACTCTTGGGTACTCCAGGTAACGCTAGTTCAAGCTTAGATCGTTCTGGGTCATTAATTTTTGGCCTGCAGCGGAAGAAACAGGAGGTGGTAAAGTTATTCTCCTCGATAGAGGGGGATATAACGAAATGGATGCGTGCATTATGTTTGTCGCACATCTCCCTACGTCAGAGTAAGATTGATTTTGGTATGATAGGTGCCATCCTGCGCCAGGTCCTCGGCATTCAGCTTCAACAGGATCCACGACAGCTCTTCAGCGAATTGTTGTCGAATATTATGGCCACAGGTCGGTTCATTCTTGGCTTTCTGCTGTTAGCATTAGGAGTAGTTGATTGATTCTCCGAAGTGCGCACGCTGGTGCTGCCCCGTGGTACGGACAAACTTTGGCCTTTGTCCGTGGTTATCTGATTCTTTCGTCATCAGGGAAGGAACCAATGCATTGGACGCAGCTTTCCTTGCATATTCGAGCATATCGATGCTGCGACAGCAGATAAAACCGGATCATCGTGTTCATGGCGTGATAGAGGGTAAGCATTGGCAAGCGAATGGTGAGTGGGCGATGGATTCTTTCAGCTAGTAAACACTGGTTTCCTGACCCGAGATACCCGCCTTAGTAATCCCTGACTATGCCAAAATGTCTTGGATGGCTCGAGCGCCAACGTATGCAGAGCTTGCCTCCTTTGTGGACCGTCTACGAAATTGCCTGAGGTTGGTTCATTTTTACCACTAGTGTAAGCACACTCTAATCCCCAATGTCTTGACGCAGTGCGGCGGCTCTGGCGACTGGGTGTAAAGTCGAGTTTGCTGTAGACCAGCCATACTACGACCTTCACCAAAACCCTGTACTTGGTATAATCCCTTTACACCCATTCGACCCTCAGAGCCTTAGAAACAGCTGACAAATTTCTCCTTTCTAGTTCAGGATTTCGCCGACATTGTCGGCTCTAGATATGGTGTGGTGACAACGCCAGACGGGTCCTCGGCTTCAACTGATTTTGTGAGTGCCAATTTCTATTTATCCCCGAAGTTTGTGCCCAGCTGATCCCTGAGAACTTTCATATTATATGTCGATAGGGCAACGTTTCGTACGGTAAGTTAGAATTTACGAAGCATCAAAAGAAAGCTCTTCATCTCATAAACATAATCACGCAATATCTCCCTAGCTCTTCCTGCTTTTCACCCTGCATATGGTAAGTAGGGTCCGTACCATCTCCCATATTTAATTTACTTAAAATCTGGCCTCCTCGTTTTTCTCCCTCTTCTTCCCCACTTTTTAGCCATCCCTACAGAACCTAACGGCGGGAATCACACCCCTGGTTTCGCCAGAGCGGCCAAGACTCAAGCAGCTCATGATGCCACAATGACAGTCACGAAGGCATTGGCATTGACTGGATACCGCGTCCTGACGGACGACCATTTCTTTAACGGGGTATGTGTTTTCTGGTCATCTTGAAAAGGCAACTTTCTTGACAGCCACTTGCAGGTCCGTGCCTCATTCGACGCATGGAAATCACTGCAAATATAATAAATATGGCTTCTAATCTTAGACATGGCTATCAGAGTGATGATTAGCTATCCGATACAGGATGAAATCTGTTCAGCATCAAGTGAATTGTGATCTTATAAAATCTGCGCATGCTGATACTACATTCTTTGCAGAAGACGAGCGTTGGCTCTATGTTTACATATACATACGGACACGGGAGGTTAATTAAGTAACCTAAGTACGCAGTAATGTCGTATTCAGAGCAGTGTTGTTGCAGTCGGCGACTATTGGTCAAAGTCGGGTCGTCGACTGACGGTGAACCTCCGACTATAGCCACGACTTAATCCAAAATAAGAAAGAGGGTCGGCGGTGAAGGTCACGTGCTAAAGGCAGTAGAAAATTATTCGAAATATGTTAAAATGGTAATTTTGTCCCACGACAAGGCGAAGATATTTCTGGACGAACCCTTACAGCCAGGGCCACCTCGTCATCACATTATATAAGGCTACTTAGTTTGCATCAACTGTCAGGTACACCAACCTAGTTGGCCCGAATAGTGTTGTTCCCCACACACTGCCAATAAATGCCAACTAATTCTGAGTTCTCCGAAAAGGAAATAAGTCGTCCTCTGCCAAATTTCTCCAAGTCCCTCCATCGGCTGATAAGATGAGTAGATAGTTATATAAGCATCCCCTATCTGAGAGATCAAGACCGTTCCGCTGCTCCGAGAGCCATCAGAGCATCGCCACATGAGGCCATCAACGGCAGGCACCAACCTCCTCACCACGACATCAGTCATCGCTGTCACCTTCCATTCTTGGTAGGTATTCGGGTCCCGTTCGCTGTCAACCATATGTCCGCTCACTGCCATCAACAACGAGCGCATTTGTGCCCTTTTACAGCTGTGCGCCTTGGACCCTTTCCCTGGCCGCTCTGGCAAGTTCCTCCCATCATTACAAAGCCTCCCGCGCTCCTCCCATCATCGCATACAAGTCCGCTGCACCCTGCTCATCATTACAAAGCCTCCCGCGCTCCTCCCATCTTCACACACAAGACACCGCCAACGGCGTTCTCCGGTGGCGGCTTCCATTTATAGAAGGTGGTTGAATTTTCACCATGTCCTGCTCGTTGTTAGGGGTGTGGTATAGCAAAAAATGTATATTAACCTAATAATCTGTATAATAATCATTATCTAACTACTGGGTGGC